>WWET01006864.1:0-10961 GCA_011038615.1 Limnodynastes dumerilii | reverse complement strand
AAGATGCGGACATCTAATGGTGAGTTTAAATAATTTATTTTTATTTTTATACACATGTAACACTTTATGTATACCACTTACTTTAGGAGAGATGACCACCTAAGGTAAGTGCATACACGTAGGGGGTAATGTTAGTTAGGTTTACATATTTTTACACATGTAACACTTTATTAAAGAATTGTAGGGGTTAATGTCTGTATTTTTTTTTTTTTTGGGACACACACTTTAAACGGAGCGCTGCAATTTGTATTTGTGCATAAAAATCCAAAGTGCTGCATGGCTACAAGTGTAGCCGTGCTGTATACACAGAATTACAAGGATCACCTTTGCCGATCCTTGTAATTCAATGAGTACAGCATGGCTACACATTGCAGCCATGCAGCACTTTGGATTTTTAAGCACAAAAACACATGTCTGTTATAAAGACATGTGTTTTAATGGTCGCGATCGGCCAAAAAACATACATTCGCCCTTCTATAGAGGCGAATGTATGTTTTGTGATTTAAAGGCGATTTCACCGAGATCACGGTGAAATCGTCTTTAGTGAATTACAAACTTCCTATGTTTGTAATTCAAAAAAGTCGGGACCGCGAATTTTGGACCCGCGATTAAAAAAACCCAGAAAATCGTGTGATTTTTAGCTTAGTGAATGCACTTTGGCGATTTTTAAGCTAAAGATAACACGATTTAAGGCCATTTAGCAAAAATCGCGTTTAGTGAATGAGGCCCCTAGTGCGTTTATTTGATGTTTCAAAAACTGATCCTGGCCATTAACTACAGCGATTATTTTCCTAATCACCCGATAATTGGGTGATTGGGCAGATAATCGCTCTAGTGTATGGCCAGCTTAAGAAAGTCTGGGTTTTAGGCATAGATTAAATTGATGCTGCAGAATCATGTGAAACAGCATTGTATCATGGGATTTCATAACAAGCTAATTTTCGAGCTAGTGATGTTCCGATGTCCGGAGAAATCTTCAGAAAAAGCACCAATACTGAAATATCATATAGATCTTTTACACAATTTTTATCATTTAAAGTACTTACCTTCACTTTATTCATGCCACTGCATGTACCTATGACCTGTACAAATTATAGACATTTTGCCATAAAAATAGGCAAAAGGGTGCTGCCTATAGCTTCTCTAGCAACCAATGGCTGCATACCAAAAAGAAATGTCTTTTACGTGGTTAGATGACAGACCCATTTTAGCAATTTTGAAATGAGTGGACTTGTTCCATTTAGGTTCACAGTCATACATGTTGTCATATGGTACATTGCTGCACCTAATTGAGTAGCATTTGTGCTATTAAATTCATTAACATCCTATTTTTCTTTCTACTACTTCTAGCGGTTCTTGCCAAACATGTAAACAACAGCTGGAGTCCATTCACCTGAAGCCAGAGGAGTACAGCACATTGAAGACAGCAGTCATTGACAGTATCATCAAAGGGGAAAACACATTTCGCAAGACCACACCACATGTGAGCTAGTCTGCTTCTATTACAGTTACCAACTTTTATTCATTACATTAAAAAGTAGATCCAGATTAGGTACCTGATACAGGTCTCCATATACCCACAGAAGTCTGTAATTCAGCACTGAAGAGGGTGGAGTGCACGCCCCTGTCACTCCCCTGTTTCAGAAGAAGTACTGGACACTTACAAGAAATCTACCTTAACTTGCACGGATCTGCGTCCGTCCGTGATTGCTGCTCTCCGTCCCCTCATTAACATTCCTAACCCCGCCTGTATGGCGGGGTTTAAGCATGTGGAATTGAAGGGCCAGCCTCTACCCACAACTTTGTAGCAGATTCTATGGGCTAGATTTACTAAGATCTAATCACACTGCATTAAAAGCACCTAATGCATTGTCAGTGGATATAGTTGATCACTACCAGTGCTCCAACCAAATGACCCAACCTCAATATTTCCATTCCGTCCCATCCCCACTTAAAAAGGTGATGGATTGGCAGTCACGATCTCTTGGCCGCCCCACCTTTACTGTAAATTTTAATGCTTGCCCCGCTTTGGATCTTTGTATCATTCGGATGTGCTTCCTGCTCACGCAAATCACAAAAGTGATCAGTTGTTTTATACGAACGATTGGAAAATGTAAATTTTTCTGAATTCTGGATCCAATCCATAATCTACCAATGAAATATGTAGTTTTAATTAATTTATAAATTTAATTTACATCCACCATGATAACATTACAATAATTTTTTGTTATGCTAAATCAGTGATGCCAGAATAAATGCAAATAATCCAACTAATTTGCATGCAATCCAAAATTGACTGCAATTACCAACATATACAATAATGATTCAGTTTTAAACACATTAAAGTGGTCCATAGCCATGGAAGCATTTTGGGAACTCCATACACTATAGACCTGATTCACGGTTAAGAAGCTTCTGCTATTTTATGCGTGGTACCTATATTTATGCAAGCTATGTAGGTTTTAAGACCGTGGATCCCTTAAGAGTGATTCATGCAGCTGTTCACAATGAGATAAGAAGGGGCGTGCTAGAAAGAGTTAAGAAAGCAGTTGAGAAAAGTGAGTGTGGGGAAGTATTTAAATGGGGCAGACAGGGGGCGGTTTGCTAAGCACATTCGTTCTTTAGCAACTTAAGAAGATACATACGCACGGAAAGACAACGCCGCCTTTAGCATTCTTAAGTCAGTTAAGGACAGCAAATACGAGGGCATGTCAAGGGAGTTGCCATGCATATAATTGGGAACCCAATCGTTCTTATCTCCCTTCTTAACTGTGAATCTGACCCTATAATGCTCTTTTAGATTGCAATTAGATACAGTTATATGCATTTATTATTTACGTTCTCTTTAATGCATACATTCCACTATGGTAGCTGTTGGTGCATCTCCAACTATTAATTGATTGGCTTTTACCTCTGTCATTCTGTGTTTGAGGACACTTTGTAATTTGAGTTCATCATTCTGATTAGTTATTTGAGTTGTCACTTGGGGAAAGATTTGAGTAAGTGGATATAAGTTTTTTCTTTTTAAAATGAATTAGCTCTTGTGTTTTCAAAGTCAGCAGCGAGTGTCCCATTAGCCTAATGACAGTTTTGTGTCACACCCTGATCACAACTGAGAGAGAGAGAAAACAGGGTATAACATTGATTTGGAGAGCCGGTTGTCCTATGCTATATGGTACATGGACTTTTTTGTGGATTGTGTTTACAGAATTACAATTGATGTATTATTTAGCTACTCTAGAATATACCATATCTATTGTCTGCATTTCACTTAGCTAAAGTAACAAATATATTTTTTCATACTATAAATGATAAACTGATGGTATTATCAGCCTTTGATGCAGAAAAGACATTTTATTTACTTTGTAAAAGTACACATAATAGACAAGCAGCCACTAAATGAAGTTTATCATACTTTTTAGTATGGGGCTGATATGCAATGGCTTATATAAATTGGTAAGGTGCACACAACTGCAGCTCTGGACCCCTAGGCAAGTGCAGACTGTTACACACGTACATAGTGCATCCAAGTACAATGAAGCTATGTTCCCAGATCTCTTTACTTTACCCAGCAATACAAACACAAGGGCAGGGTACTTCACTGTAATGTACAGTGGAAATGGTGGTTGTGTTTTGTGCGAGCACTTCAGAGACAACGCAAATGTGCTAAATATATAGGGCTCTATTTACTTACTACATATGAACGTAGCTCAGCCAGGTTAAAATTAGCTCTCTGCGAACCTGGGAGCTACGTTCATACTATTTACTAATACTTACCCTCCGCTGGCTGTCCCGCAATGACATTCAAGCTTTCTGCAGTCATCGCGGGCTTTCTTTTGATGTACATTTTTCTCAGTATTGTTTTATGTTTCAGACTTGTAAATTGCCTTGTCTTTAATAAAAAGATATTTAAAAAAAAAAAAAAAAAAATGAAGCCCCGGCATGAGAAGCACTGCGCATGAGAAGGCTCTTCATGTCGGGATTGGCAGCTGCGGGCAGACGTGTCTTCAGGTAAGTCTTTAAACCTATTCTATTGTTTTGTTTTTTTTAATTTGTGTTTTTTTTATCATTGTTTTTTCATTTTATAAAAAAAAAATTATATATTTTTTAAACAAATCTTCTATTTACATATATTCCGACGGTCTTCCCATATATATTCCCATTTTCCTCCCCCTAATAACAGCTCTTAGGGGGAGAAAAAGGGGATTATATGGGGAGATCGCTGGAATAGATGCACTAACGCCAGTCTGAGTTGGCATTATTTTAACTCTCAGAGTGGAGTGTAAAACTCCACTCTGAGGGTTAGTAAATAGGAGGAAGTGCCGGCCCAAATTAAGAACAACGGGCACATAACAAGTTTGACTGCATCACCATGGAAACTGTTGATTTCCATGCCGGTGGTAAATAAATAAAAAAAAACGTCATTATTGGAGTTATAACTTCATAACTCCACAAAATGAACTTTTTAAACCTATGTAAATAGCCCATAGTCAGGATTACAATAATGTTTTTGGGTTTTTTTTGTTTGCATATACAGCATTCCCATGCATTTTGTATTGCAATCAGAAGGTTAAATGCTAATACAATGGTCCAAAACAGGTTGTGGAGTATTAGCTTCATCATTCCCTGTATTTAGACACGAGCTGTGGCTGGTGTAACTGTATTAATGTAAACTGTGCATACTTAAGTCCGTTTGTGTCTACATTGGGTGCAATTGCTTGAGCATATCCTTACTGTACATTGATCACGTCAGTACACTCCCTTCCTTCAAACAATATGCCCCTCTGAAGGCAAGTGGTCCGGCAGTAACTTGCAATCACACATAATTGCATGCACATTGTTTCCGGCCATGCACAGTGTGTAGAACGTAGATCCCATCGGGCCCTGTCAGCCCCTATGTGATCTTTAGAAAGCATCTATAGAAGCAAAAATAAAATATCAAATTTAAAGCTGAGAATCTCCTCCTGAAAGCTTTGCTTATGTTAATTTGTTAATTAGTAGTTAATTCTAGTCTTATTTTTTTTTACCTCCATACTGATAAATATTAATTTCAGCCTTTTATGGTTATTTAATGAAGTTTAAAGAAACATTGGCTAGAAGTTAGGAATGCAAATAACAGCAGTTGATTGTCATTAACTGTTATATGTAGACATTGGTTTCTGTAATTAAAATTACATTTTTTTTACTATTGCCATAGAGCTGTAAATAGTGAGAACACTAGTTTTTTGCATAATTCTGTTTAACAGAGAATTAGGGAGTAAAAGGTAAAATGATCATCTATGCAGTAGTGATATGTTACACAACCAAAATGCTCTGCTCCATTTATAGATTTCTAAATAGCTTTGAAGTTGAAAGAAACACTTACAATATTAATATTTTGACCTAAACTAATTTACTCTCCAAGTAGAAGAGATGTTCCTGGAGAATTGCAAGTGACACTTCGCAAGGCAAGTGTGCTGTGTCATATGGAATTTTCTGCTAGTATTTACAGCTGACTAATGTTTTCTTGTTACATTTAACTTCCCTTGTAGCAAGCTAAAAGGCAGAGGATATTTATTTTCTATACTGCAAGTAAAATAGAGTAACTTATTCCAATATACAATACACAACTATATCTGGAAAATGTCTTCACATATATTATTTCCAGCATCAGATAAAAGACTGTGTGCCTTAATAATGTGCCCAGCAACGATTCTTATATATACCAATACCCGGGTATATCCAGCAGCATCCCTGGGGATGACCTCTCCACCTAAAAACATACACACATGTAACATCTAAAAGACCGCATATACACAAGCTACGTATCGAAACAATACGCAGAATACGTACAATAGCTACTACGCATGCACAGTAGCTATTGTTTATTGAATTACGTCCGTCTATGGAAGACGGACGTCATTCTGGATCTACCCCTTTATGTTTAGCAAACCAACTTCTACCTACTTAATTGATATTTCAATTTGCCTTTCACAAGATCAAATATTATCAATATAATGAATGTTTGAATGATCAGATATGTAATGTAACAGCTATCTACACAGATGTTTTGCAAGCATATTCTGCAAGTGAAATGTGACACTTGGGATGTGTAACAGGAAAGCTGCGGCACGTTTTCTTTGGAAGGTCATGTGGTGTTCCATGGTACATCATATCAGTGTGCTGTGTCATATGGAATTTTCTGCTAGTATTTACAGCTGACTAATGTTTTCTTGTTACATTTAACTTCCCTTGTAGCAAGCTAAAAACATTTAGAGCACACAAAACATAAGCTATATTAGCAGACCAATCTCTTTATAACATTGACATACATTATTCTGTACACCTGCTTGATCAGGCATAAATTGGCACTGAATTGGTTAACATGTTCAGCAGATGTACCAGAAGTCAGAACAAATATGATCTAAGTAAAGCTGGGTACATACTGATAAAATAAAAACGATTATTCAATAATAAAAAGATAAACTCACGTTTACCTGACGATCCTGCAGCTGTACACACTGGAACGATTTCACACTGGATTGTTCCCAGAAGTTCTTTCTGGTAAGTAGACACACATACAAAACCACAGATCATAACATCGTTGATCTGGGATTTTTAGGAGCTGTTAAGAATCTAAATCTAACCATGAGGGCAGAATCTGACTATTTACTGCATCATTTGACAGTACAGACTCAACGATCTGAGAGAAAATCCTAGTCTCTACTATACAATACAAATAGCTTCCTAGTCTTTACTATACAATACAAACAGCTTCCTAGTCTCTACTATACAATACAAAACAGCTTCCTAGTCTCTGCTGTACAATTCCCATTGCATCCAAGTGACTGCCATACAATACTAACCAGTGGTCGAAGTGTAAATTTAGAAGTGGGGGTATAGACATTTAGAAGTGACGGTATAAAAATATAGAAATAACAGAAGTGAATGGAGATTTATAGATTTTTTATTAAACCAATGGGAGAAGGGCCAGTATGTCATACCCCCATATACCCCAGCCCTGATACTAACTTCATCCTAGTGACCGCCATACAATCCACAATACATCCTAGAGACTGCAGAACAATACAGACTAGATCTTAGGGCCATACCATACAGACATTATCGTAGTGACCCCAGCCTATCTTTTTAAAACCTCTCATATAATGGCTTTACTCCTTTGTGTGTGAATGACCTTAGGTCATGCCAATGACACAATCACACTGAAGAAAGCTACAGGTACTGTATGAGTCTCAGCGGACAGTGGTCGTCCTCTGATGGGATGTACAGACTTTCTGCTGCTTCTGGTAGGCAACGGTGCAGCAGTGCCAGAAAGCCTTTACAGCCCAATGGAGGACAGCAGGGACTGAAAGTTGGAGATCATAATCAGCGTGTTGGTCAGGTCTGGCTGGGTGGTAAGCTAAAATAGCTGGATGGAGCACCCGGCTAAAAGGCCCTGGGGAGAGCACTGTAAATATGCTGACTATATAACCACCTGGTCCCACTGATAAAGCTTTCAACGACACCCATGCAGAATACCTTCAACTTTTCAAATGGAATATCTCTCCTCCTCCTCTCCAGCTGTATACCCCTCCCTATGTCTTAAGCCCTCGTTTTACATTTCTTGATTGTTAATGATGTTGTTTCGTCTATGACCAAGTCCAAATGTAAGAATTTATAGTCCAGCGCTGTACCAGGGGAGTTTAAAACAGCTGTAATGTAAGAGCCAAATAATGAAACCTCTAAGAATTGTACCAATTAGAAATTCTTCTATTTCCTTCTTATAAAGGGTTCTGCAATAGTTATAGAGCTTTAACAGATTTCAATGTTTTTGGTCTCTCAAGATCTTAGAAATATCTCATGCTAATATAATGATAAAATAGGAAAAAGGCTACTGCTGGGTACACTCTACACTTTTTTTTCTCACCATTTTCTAACTTGAACGATTTATGTAATGACAGGCTCTCGCGATTTTTCGGCTGATTCATCGTACATCGGGCAAGCTGTTAAATAATTTCAAACAATGGGCCGGATCCAGAACTACGTCTGTCTTCCATAGACGGACGTAGTTCAATAAACAGTAGCTACTTGCATGCGTAGTAGCTATTGTACGTAATCTGCTTATCGTTTCGATACGCATGTGCAGTAGCTACTGTTTATTGAACTACGTCCGTCTATGGAAGACAGGCGTAGTTCTGGATCCGGCCCAATACCTTTAGCGATCACACAATATTGTTTGATCGTGCATGCATGCACACTTGCACGATATTGGGTGAATCAGTCTTTTAAATGTCTGACTGTACCCAGCTTAAGTAATGTCTTATATGTCTTATAAGTATGTTAAATTTTTTATTGAAAGTGACAAAACTTTACTTCATTTGATACTTTCATACAATTCTTTAAAAATAATAAATAGCATAGAGGTAAGATTGGAAAATAAAAATCACCATCATCACCAGCTACCACTCTGTTAATTCTTAGGTATGTTCTGATGAACAAAATTATACCTTAGAGGATAAAATAGATGCTTAGAAATATATCAACGAAGAGAAGTATCAGAACATGGGGCATGCACTGAAGCTGGTGGGTAGTAGGTTTAGAGGAGATGTGAAGACACTTTACTTCTATCTATGGTAGAGGATAATACAACAGAACAATTTCAATATTCTTGGAATAAACATAAGGATCTAATAGGGTTTATGGGCATTATGGGAACATTGTAACACATTACAACAATGTGAAAGAGAAGTGTATCAGATGATCACTGTGAACTGGCTTCATAAAAGATGCACATGTGTACTTGTAGCTTCAAATCACAAAGTTTGTGCCTTCAACTGTAAATCAGGATTAATGTGTTTTATTTCCCAGACCCTCACAGAGCGTCACATCTAAATTATTTGCTGACAGATCTGTAATAATGGGTGTGTGCTCATCTCCATTAGCAGGGTTGCAACATCCTTGCATGCATGCAGTCGCTACACAAAAAACTTCTCTTGTATCAACGGACTTCCAATACTCTACCTTCAATTTTCAGACTCCTTCAAATTCTGGATTGGCGCATGGAGTATGGAGACATGCCTAGTGTGCATACAATACCAAGTCACACCTATTTGTGAATGTCTGTACATATTTAAACTGAAGATGTCACAGACAGTGGTTCTTTAATCTTTATAATTATATATTATTGTATAAGTGGCCTTCCACTAAGGACTACAGCAGAGTTAGGGGTTTTGCTACCTCCTCTTTTTTGTGCTTATAAGCTGAAAAATGGAAGCCTGTAAATGAAGTGAATGAAATATAGTCACTCTATATATGGAAAGGGATTGCGTCACATATTTGTCTATCCTTTTTTGTTTCGACTTAAACAGTCTTTTGATGCCTAGAATAGTGGCTTTATGTGATTCTCAATAGAATGATGAATTTCCACTCTGTGTAATGCAACACAGTTTGTCCGGGACGGTTATGCTATGACTAGCCCTCAGCAAAGCCTCAGGGCCAATACATTTCAGTGTTTCTTTTTCTAGATTTTATTGTAGTGGGTCAATCATTTTAAACGCTGTGGGAGGGGGGGGGGATCTAGACACTAAAGGGAAAAGGACATGAGTTTTGAGTTATTTTTCCTTGTGGTCCATTGAGTCATTCCCGAGCACTGAACAGCTCACAATTTTTTTTATTATAGGGGTATTTCCCAGTTGTGTGTTATGACATCAGTAAGGAACACTCTGAACTTCAGACCTTTGGGATTTTAGCACTTTTGTTCATGAATAATAGTCACATGCTGATGCATAAAACTACAAACCTATAATAAGATATTAAGGGTGTGTAAATGTGTCATCTCCACCGAGTGTCTGAGCTCAGCCACAAAACTGTAGCTTTCATTTAGTCTTGATTTATACTTTAAACCAAAGGGTATAGAAAAGACGATCAAAAAGCTCCAGTGATTCCCATGCTTTCTGAGGTCTAACAGATGCACAGACAGGCGTTAATGCTATCTCTTTTTGCAACCATGCTTTTTATTGAGAGAGCGCAACTAAAGGCCAGATTTACTAAGCTGTGGGTTTGGAAAAGTGGAGATGTTGCCCATAGCAACCAATCAGATTGTAGCTTGTTCTTTAGTATGTATTAGGTAAGTGAGAGTTAGAATCTGATTGGTTGCTCTAAGCAACATCTCCTCTTTTCCAAACCCCCAGCTTAGTAAATCTGGCCCTAAAACTAATCCTTCTAGAATAGTACAAGGAAATACAACTATTTGTTGTACAAATTTACTTGAGTAGTTCTATCTGTTCTTCTTGGTCATATATCCTTTCAAGGCTTAATTTTAGCACAGGAACTTTTTGGTAACTTTGCTGTGGTTCAAAACATAAGCAGGCATTGCTTTCCGAACTCATAGTACAGTGCTAGCGAGGAGCCAATATTGAATCCCCACTCAATGAAAACGTACCCCTCTTAAAATGGGAAAAGATTAAAAATCTGAATTAGGGGGCGTGGCCTGACTGCCGGAGAGAGTGGACGCATCGGGACTGAGCTCCTCACCAAGCCTGGGCATAGCACCTAATTTTTTCTTCCCCCCCCACCCCACACTCACCCACAAATCTTCCCTGGCCCTGTTGGTTGGTACAGCTGGGTCTCCTGCCGACCGGAGCGGTCATTTGTCGACCCCTGCCGACTCCTGCGGCTTCAGCCTCTCCTGGGCCCTCCGGAGCACTGCATCGGCGCTCCGACATCCTCCCCAGTGGCTCACAAGTCCCCGGCGGGGCCCCGCGGTCCGGAGCTTGCGGCAGCTGACAGGGGGGGAGGCCTCACCTCTTTGTACTGCTGGCTGCGACCCTTAGCTCTGCTGCATGGAAGCTGCTGTCCATCCCGCCGCCATTTTGAAGTTTCAGACGCTGCTGTCCTGCACCTGGGACCTGGGAGAGGAACAGTGCTGCCCGAGGGTCTAAACCTGAGATCCCTGGAGCCACATACACAGAGGTAATCCCCTG
>WWET01006863.1:17457-58210 GCA_011038615.1 Limnodynastes dumerilii | reverse complement strand
TGGTTTTTTTTGTGACCTGCTCCTCGTGCCAATGTCATCCTGTAAAAAAGGAACCCGGGAGTTTTTAATTTTACTAGGACCTTCAGAATCAAGTTTGTCTCTGCTGGTAGCATCGTCTGAATCTAGGTGGTTGGTTGTTGTACAGCCAACCATACACCTTGTTCTCCTTATAGTCCTCTTTTACTTTTATGATATTTTTGTTTTTTAAAGGCTAACAAGTCTTTCTCAAATTTGGCGATTGAATCACCCAATTTGGTAGGCCAATCAGTAGTAGTGTCACTTTGTAAGATAGGGTGTCCTGTGCGTTCAAGGGTGTCAATTTCAAGTTGTATATTAGTGATGTCAGCGTTGACCTTATAAATGAAAAGGACTATAAGGTCCAATGAACACTGGTTTAGGATTTTACACCAAGACGCACAGAACTCCTTGTCGCCACGCCCAGGGGTAGGTTGGTTTCTAATTTTAAAGCCAAAGGGGATCAAGTGCTCTTTGTGATATTGGGATAAAGTGAGCCCATGTAGTCTAAGTTTAAATAAATCCTGATAAACGTCATTAGGGGTCTGGGAATCAAATCCCAAAGCATCAGTGTTGGAGAAGAGTATATGGGAAACCTCTTCCTCCGTGTATCTTTTGGTGGAAGCTTCTTGGGTGTCTTGTGACATGCTCAAAGTCACAATGGAGTCGAGAGATAATGAAAAGCAATATATGACATGAATAAGCAAAGTAACAATGATGATATAAGAGGACAGCTCTGAATGGAGCTCTTATGATGAGTGCAAGATCCATGGGTTAATAAGCAAAAAAAATCCTCCAGCAGTAAGTGGATCAGCACACTTAATAGTTATGAATGTCATGCACAGCCAAAAGGGTAAGTATAGACAAAAGGGCAACAGAGTCGCCTTAGGCCAGCAATAATAGAGAATCAAATAAGGGAGTTTTATTGAAAAAGTGGAATAAACTTCCAATGTGTCCAAACGACACCCATAAGGAAACAGTGAAAATAAAGTGGCAACAATAACCCATAGATAAGCCAAAGTTCAAAATAAATGAAGATAAGCCAAAGTTCAAATAGATATAAGCCAAAGTTCTAAATAGATGTAGCTACAGGACAGGGTAAAGAACTGCCATAGCAGAGCACAATAGGACAATGTTTAAATGAAAGTGACCAGGACCGTGGTGATGCGCAGCCAAACTATGGGGCTGATTCAGAGATGCGATTGCGAAAAGATCGCAAATATACGCATCTAAGGTTAAGATCTTAGCAGGTTACAGCCCACTGCAGAAACAGTCACTCCCCTTGCAAACAGCGGTGGATCTTAAAGTTAGACCACCATTGACTAACCCTAACTCTGCGCTGGCAGTTGAGATCTTAAGTGACGTAGTAGCGTATATTTAAGATCCAAAGTGTCAGCCCGCGCCCACTTTCCCTCATTTCCCTGCCTCCCCCCGCCCATTTCCATGCAAATCCTTAAGATCTTAAACTTTCGCAGCACTTAAGATCTTAAGTGCTTGCGTGCGATTCAAACTTACGCTCTTAGCGAATTTACGCTCCTAACCGCTACGTAGACGGCGTTGCACTATTACTGCGCATGCGCAGTAATGCGAATTTTCTAAGATCTTAAATATACGCTCCTAAGTGTCGTGGAAATCGTATCTCTGAATCAGGCCCTAAGTCTCAGAAATCCTGTAAATCACATAAGCAGGTAAAGAAAGTCTCACATGTCCTGTAGCATAAGTCCCGACAGCTGTTTCGGTGTAGTCCACTACACCTTCGTCAGGGGAGTCCAGAACATCTGTTGAATCGGCTGCAGCTAGGTACAGTGAATAAGGGGTATAAGAGCAGACACGTATCCAATCACCGCCGAGCCGGCGCCCAGAGGGTGACGTCACGCATCGGCCGTTGTCAGAGGAACGGCGCATAGGGTGGGTAACCATGGTGACTAGGAAAAAACGGAAGCGCTGTTCAGGCGGACAGCGGGATACACGGAGGAAATCCAATACAGACTATATAGAGAGACTAGTTATAGAGTGGCACGGCGGCTCACAAAACTCAAAGGTCAGGCATACAACTAAATCAAATGCTGTGTGCAGTTGCACGGAGGCAGGGTACCGAGTGCAGCGGTGTTGAAAGCTCGGCGGCTATCTGATCACACCACTGCATCAATATAGTACAAGGCTCAGCGGCCAGGGGGTTGATAAGTTTCAAACAGAAGGTATGTATATATCTGTGGGACAATACAGTGCAAGGCTCAGTGGACAGGGGCTTGATCAGTGTCAAGCAGACGGTATGCTTTTATCTGTGGGACGATAACCTGGGTCACCACTAAACAGACATAGTTATCAAAGCATGTGGGGGCAGGTAGGACAACAAAGCCTATGTGTGCAACGCTGGGATCCCCCTGGGGCAGTCCAGTGTGCATCCTAGATGAGCTGCAGTGTTGAGGCTGTGTGTGTGTAGGCTGGTAGCACAGCGGCTAACTAGTCATTCTGACATAATACACCGGCTCAGTGGCCAGTGAATGAGCCCATAATGTTGCAATGTGTGCAATTTGTTCACAGTTGTTGTTCTTTTTTTTTTTTTTTTTAAAGGCATGAATTATTTGCAGGCTGGATAGAGAGGTCTCCCTGCAGCCTGCATCATCCTCCTCTCCAACTGCTGGAACTTCTGTAAAAATCTTAGCAGCAGTTAGATGGTGACAGTTGGCAGCGTGGCGCCGCTGGCAGTCTTTCCCAATTCTTTTTTTATTTCAAAATTCACCAATAAAATTACATACATACACTCTGCAGCACAGTGCCATATAAGATATACATTCAGTACGAAATTTGTGAGGCATAGAAGGTTGAACAAACAGGTCATATTTGTGTCTATAAGGTATTACATTCGGTGCTAAGTATGCAAGGCACAATAGGTTGGGGGATATATATCGTCCCATAGCTACCAAACATTATATTCAGTGCAACCTGTGGAAGGCACAATAGACAAATTAAACAGAATTAACTTATGTCTATAGAATACTACAATCAGTACAGAATATGCATGACACAGTAGGTCCTAGGAGAAAAACAGCACAGCTGCCCTTGGCAACCTAAGTTATTATCTATCTAACCGTATTGTATTAGAAGGGATTATGTCCTGTTAAAAGCTCTTGACTATACCAAGAGGTAAGCTGGAAGCATTTTCGGAGCGTATCTTTACTGTTGTCAGGTAGTTTGCGGATATACGGGAGCCATACATTCATGAATGCAATAGTTTTATTCTCTTTTCCATAACTCGTTTCTGTCCAGTCTACTTGGAACAGAAATGCTATGCGGCTGGTGACCATTCCTAAACGAGGTGGTCCACTTTCTATCCATTGCGACAAGATCGCTTTTTTAGAAGCAGCAGCTACTAATAATAAGAATTTTTTCTCCCCCCAAGTAAAAAGTCTACGTGAATTCAATGGCAGCATATTCCAAAAAACCCATTCTGCGGTCAACAAAAAAGGTTTTTGGAGCAGTTCTTCAATATAAGTTTGAACCTCTTTCCAGAATTCCTGGATGACTGGGCATGTCCATAAGCAGTGCATTAAATCTGCGTCCTGGGAATTGCATTTATAACAATTAGCATTCTCAGCTTTACCAATGAGATACCTCAATTTGGGGGTAAGATACGCCCTGTGAAGGATTTTGTAGTGCATTTCCCTGTACGAGCTGGAAACTATCAGTTTGTTCATTTTGTCATATGCCTTCAACATATCCAACATAGACAAGTTAGGAAAAGCATCTTTCCATTTGATCATCCCCCCAGACATAGTGTCCAGATCTATTTTACTCCTTATAAAGGCATAAATTATAGCCGTAGAGAAGCTTCTTATAGGTAAACGCTGCAGTGCGCCATCTAAATCAAATCTCCTATCTGGGGTCTCTAAGGGGTTCAACACTTGCCTAGCATAACTGGTCACTTGAAAGTATGTGAAAAGGGGGATAGGTATGTTGGGATATTTGGATTGTAAAGTCGTATGATCATACACCATCTTAGTCTCTGTGTTTACTACGTGCTGTATTAGGTATATACCCCGTCTTTCCCAAGTGCGTAAGATAGCTGAAGATTGTCCTAACTGAAAATCTGGATTCCTGACCAATGGGAGATAAACCGAAGAATTTAGAGGTAGTTTCAATCGTACTCTAATTTGTCTCCATGCCCTGTAAACCGAGTAGAGCAACAGATTTTCTTTTATCCCCTCTGTCAACCCAGCACACGGAAGATGAAGTAATGCTGCTAAGTGTATATGGGGTTGAAAGGCCTGTTCAATTTGGATATTGGCATATACATTAGTTTGGTTAATCCAGTCCATCGCATATCTATAAAGAGCGGATAAGTTGTATTCCTGTATACATGGGAAATTTACCCCTCCCAGATTCAATGGTTGCTGAAGTTTGAAGAGAGAAGTACGGGGCCTCTTGCCTGCCCAAATAAATTTTCGGAAGTGATAATCAAGGAGTTTATGATCCCTTTTGGAGATCACTATGGGTAACATTTGTATATAATATAGCAGCCTGGGGAAACTGATCATTTTAATCAAATGACATCTACCCAAGAATGATAGGGGTAAATTTTGCCAGGATTGTAATTCTGTGATTATCTTTTGGATTATCTGTGGGATATTTGCTGCATAAAGCTGGGACGGATGTGACGGTATTTGGATGCCTACAGTTGTTGTTCTTTCTTAGCATTCATACTGTGTGGGTAACGGATTGTTGATTGTCACCGCACACACCCCTGGTTGCCAGGTGTCCTGACAATCCACGCCTGAACTTAGTCTGGCTGAATCCCCCCAGTTTATGTGGGGTTTTGCTTGCATAAGCATCATTGTGTCACAGATGAACCTTGCGGGGCTTAGATGAAGCTGTCAGTTCGATCTTTATTTTGATTATTCTGCAGGTGTTCCTCATTATACCCTGACGTAGTCTGGACAGGGTGGCTTGACAGATATTGTCTCTGCGGACTCCACACATATGTGCTATTGTAGCAATAATAAGCCCGGTGTGTTATGTCAGAATGACTAGTTAGCCGCTGTGCTACCAGCCTACACACGCAGCCTCAACACTGCAGCTCATCTAGGATGCACACTGGACTGCCTCAGGGGGATCCCAGCGTTGCACACATAGGATTTGTTGTCTTACCTGCCCCCACATGCTTTGAGAACTATGTCTGCTTAGTGGTGACCCAGGTTATCGTCACACAGATATATGCATACTGTCTGTTTGACACTGATCAACCCCCTGGCCGCTGAGCCTTGCACTGTATTGTATTGTCCCACAGCTATATGCATACCGTCTGTTTGAAACTATTCCATGGCAGAGGTACTTACCTACGATCATACCATCCTGGATGTGCCCGAACCTGTCCGATCTTGGAGGCTATACAGGTATGGGCTTGGTTAATACCCAGATGGGAGACCTCCGGGGAATACCAAGTGTTGTAGGTGAAAAGGATCTCTTCCAGGTAGGTGCCATTACCCTTACACACGGAGGATGTACACATCACTATAAGGAATAAGAAATATTTTGAGTATATATTTTTTAATCTCATTTCGATTCCTGCATTGCTAAATAATTCTTTCAAGGTGGACTATAGCTAAACACCATTTTTTTAGGAATAGGGGATCACTAGCCTTTATTAATTGAGTATTTTTATCTTATTTAAATTTTTATGTCAAACACCCAACATCATAATAGGGGGAATGTTGTAGATTAGTATAACCTAAGTAGGTGAGGTATGCCATGGCGGCTCCCATCTGTATGAGGATAGCGGTCTCATCTAGACCTCTTTATGTGTTGGGAATATATGTTGAATAAAGTTGTATGTATTTAATCTGGGATTTTTATAACATTGTGAGAGTATTGAATTGTAACACCAGTATTTTAGATAAAGCATTTCATAATTTTTATCTGGTTAATGTGAAAAGGTTTGAGTGGTATGTACCAATTAAAAGTATATATTTGCTCCGTAATTTATTTTTTATGCAGGAATTTAGGGTTTAATATAATATGCTCTATATTATTATACAAATTATTGTGGAAATCAGGCCCCTCCATTTATTTTCATTTTTATAATAGCACAGCGCTTAGTACTTTGGGCTGGATCCAGACCTTGTTAAGTGCATGAACTTAGTTACACCTGGGCTAAACCATGTTCATTTTAGGGGAGTCATATTTCATGTGCTGCAAACATTATTAGTGTTGAGAGGTGATGTTTCCTATCCCAAATCTAAATAACAGTGTGATAGTAAAGCTGGTCAGTATCTGTGTGCAGTAAGCAATTTAAAGATATATCCCTGCATGCAAAGTATACAATTAACTTGGCTCCCCCTGAATTCAACATGGTTTAGCCCAGGAGTAACTAAGTTCATTCACTTACCAAGGTCTGGATCCAGCCCTTTGTGATTAAATGTAGCACTTTATATTATTGTAAAAATGATTGTGTCTATCAAGCACTTATTTTGTGATAGCACAGCACATAGCACTTTATTTATGGTATCCATGTTTGTTCAGTAACGATAAACACTTAAATTGGTATCACCATTATGAAGAGACTATGTATATGATAGGAAGGAAGTGTTGCACATTTGTGTAACATTTCATGTAATCATGTATAGTTTGCACTTTATATAATAATTAATGTCATTAGATATGTGTATATGTGAATATATAAATAATTTAAGTTTTGTTGTGGGTAACTATGCACTTTATATATTTATATAATCAGGTAGCACAAATTATATATAACTATATATGTTTTTAAGAAATTAGGCATTATATTTATCGTCTCTGTATATTTATGAATGGAATTAGCATAGCACTCAGCACTTTTTTAGACTTGGTTACTATGTATTTTTTCATTAATGATATTTAGTCACTGTGTATAGGATAGGAATGAGGTTATATATTTATTAACACTGTATACAGTTATATGTTTTTTATTTGCGTTATATGTAGGAGTAAATAAACTTAGGGAAATAGGTATTGATGGTGGCATGTTTCTAGAGATGTAGGTAGTTATGTATATTGACACATTTTAATTGGAGCTGAATGGTATGTGATTTATAGAGTCCTGTACAGATACTAGCCATATATAAAAGGATAGCGGCATACAAGGTCTAGGGAAATGAGGACTTTAGGACCCAGTGAGAGAAGATCAGCTGCTGGACCACTATTTATGGAGGACTCAGTACACTCAAGTCACTTTTGAAAAAGGGCAGGGCCCGAAACGCGTCAAGGACAGCCAGTAGGAAGATCTCTGGACCGCAAAACTTCCGTTGTCAGTCTCCATTATGCACGATCCACGTATTAGGACTACATCCAGCCGCCTGTCAGGACGTCCCGGCGGCTGCTAACATTGGACCATATGATCGTTTCACAAACGGACTCTGGGGGTACGCGATTGTTTTTTGCTCCAGGATCTTACTCCCATTCATGTGATTATTTATGTTTTTAATATATTCCAGTAAATGTGATTTTATTTTATCCCAGTAAATGTTTTGGTTGAAGACTGTGGTATGACGTTATTTCCCACCATGTGTTGAATCATTAAGCATGTAATGCTAATGATTTTCTCCCTTTCTTCTATGTCTTGGATGCCTATGAGGAGGATTGATTTCCATTAGATTCATACAACTGGGACTGCAAATTAGAACTGTGTAAAAATTGGTTTTGACTTTTATTCATACTGCATAGATCTTAGATTAATAAATCTGAAGGGACTGATTATAGATAGATCCACTGTATGCCGCTTTTGTGTTAGGTAGTGACCATTTCTTCCATATTTATGGTGTGTGGTTTTAGCTACGTGTTATCATCCTATCACACTAAGCAGCGCTGAACCTCCCCCCATATATTGTTTATTTATTCTTATCCATTTGGGGCAGGGGGCCCCTTGAGGAGAGGTCTGCTTCAGTTTTTAGAGGCGCTTTTAAAGTGATATACACACATGATATGTCCCTGTATATGTTAACAAGGAAATGTATATTTCACCTTTTTTTTTTTAAATGTTTTTGATATGGAATTAAAGTTTATGTGTTAACTTGATGTAACTTGCTCTGTCTAATTAATCCAATGTGTGCCCTTTATGGTTCATTCAACCTGTTGTTAATATATAGACGGGTTTGTTTTCCCTTTTTCAATTTGGTCTATTTTTTAACCACTGCAGCACATTGGTCCCAGTTACAAATTAGATAGTGGCTGATGCGGCTCTTTTAGCTTTTTAATTAGCAAGCAGTAGCAGACTGAAGAGAACAGGAATGGAAAGCAGAGACATGAACTGTGATAATAAGTGCCAGATGGAAAAATTACCTCTTAGGACCGCCAGTAAAATGAAACTTGCTGCACAGAACTACAGTATCCAACTTACTGCAGAGGCACTTGAATATTTCAACCGGGGCTTGGTGAGCGGGTGTCCCCGCCGAGTGTCCTATACCTGGTTATAGCAAGGTGCCAGGACCGCGATGGTCAATTATCTAAGACTTGTGCTGCTGATTGCACAAAGTGGGAGCACTGCAGGAGCATCAATGCGTTTCATTTACACCTGGACTTTTTCAAGACAAAATGAATGTAAACTTCCTTGATCCTGTGGGATCTATCTATCTCATGAGATCATATTAAATAGGCACAAGGTGTATACTCAATTAATTAGCATCTCCACAGGTCAGCATTACAATACCATATAGAGTTGCGACAAAAATTTCAATTAAAAAAAACTGATTTAGGTAACACTGTATGACATTTGATAAAAATTAATCAATTAAATTGAAAGTTGAATAATGTTCCAAATATATTATCAAACAGTCAAATACAAAGTAAAAAAAATTATGCATTTTTAACTACGGCAACATATTGATATTATTAGATATATAGAACAATGCTAATATACGGTATTATTATATAACATTGCTAATTATATAATTAATTGGACAACATTGATATTGACAGAGTGGGTCTACATAGATAACAAAAATACTATTACAGGTTAAAAAAGACACCAAACTTAGTATTATTGTAAAAAAAGATAGTGTATGGTTTTTATTTTTCTGTTTTTTATTTTTCTATTTTTTATTTTAAATTTTTTTTGTTTTTTGTATTTTTATTTTTTTGTGGTAATATAGTATTTTAGAGATCTGAACATAACATTATTGATGCAAAAAAAAATCCCTCAACACAAAAAGAGGGAAAAAAACAAAAAAGCACAAATAAGCTTATTTGGTTGTGAACTCTAACTTCTCGTTTAAACCATCTGGGCCTCATTTACTAAGGGCGAATTGAGTAAAATCGCCGGTGTTTGCTGTACTTTACCGGCGATTTTCAAGTCTCCTTATTTACTAAAGGAAAATCTATCCAAATTTTTTTGCATGAGTGACATACAAATCTCTGGATTTTACTAAGGGGGAAATTTAGTATATCATCAGAGATTTGCTGTCAACTCTCCATTGGGGTGAGTGTCGATTTCATAGAAATCGGCACACACTTTGCTTTAATAAGCCCCCATGACCTGTGAAATTTTTTTTTTAAAGTGTAAAAAAAAAAAAATTGGCTGCCGCAGCAAGCACTTCATCCTTGGCATGCAGCTGCCTATAGTACTATAAGTGAAAGCATGCCTATGTATTGCAGGGCATGCTTTCTCTTATAGTACTCTAAGCAACAGCATGCCAAGGGTTAATGGCTGCTGGCAGCATATTGAGTCTGTTACAGTGTTAAAATAAAAAAAAAGTAATCGTCCACTGCCAACCTCCATTACATGAGCTATGTTCCACTTTCTAAAATTCAATGTGTCCTCCATCCCTATTAATAATAGAAGATGCCCACTTAGGTCCCTAACTACTTCAGCAGCCGGTGACGCTCATATGGACGGCTGCTGGGACAATTCTTGCTTCCGATGACGACGTCCTCCTTCTCCTACAGAGTTCCACCGGCGAATGACATATGCCATGCCAGTGGCCTTACTTATAACCTCAGGCACGGCATGACGTCAGTGGACTTTTTTTTCAGCCCAGGAACTCCAGCGAAGTTAATCTCCAGTGAGTTTATCATAAACCCGCTGAAGTTTAATCGCCACACATAGCTGGAGTTTACAAATCGGCACTTAAAAGCGCCTCTTAGTAAATCCAGAGACTTTTCTTAAAAAAATCGCCTCTCAACTCCAGCGATGTGTGGCGATTTGCAGAGGCGATTTAAAGCACCCCTTAGTAAATCTGGCCCCTGGTGTTAAGCATTGTAGCTTAAAAATCCACTCTGATTCCTTAAGGCAAAGTCTGGAGAACCTGTCACCTCCCCGATGGTTTACAGCAACATATTCTACCCCTATGACTTTATTCAAATCAATCTTCCTATGTTGGCATTCTATAACATGTCTGGGCATACTATGTTTTAAGAATTTACCGTATTTCCCCACGTATAAGGCGCTCCCTTGTATAAGACGCACTCCGTTTTTGGAGCCTAAATTTAAAAAAAAACATTTTTAATATATTTTTTAACTATTATATTTTACATTATTTCATTAAAAATGGGGTGCATCTTATAGAAGGGATATGGGGATATAACACTGAACTTACCTTTTCTGTCCCTCCGGCAGTTTCAGGCTCTCTCTACCGCAGCTCTGACTCAGCCTCTCTCCCTTGCGATGCGCGCTGTACAATGACGTTGTGTGACCTTAGGTCACGCAACGTCTATGTACAGTGCGCGACGTGAGGGAGACAGCCAGAGGCACAGCTGCGGTGGAGAGAGCCTGAAACTGCCGGAGGGACCGCTGGAGGGACAGAAAAGGTAAGTTTAGTGTTATAAGTTTTAGACCTATTTTTTGTCTAAAAAAATGTGCGTCTTATACATGGGGAAATACGGTATTTATAATATTTCTCCTATTTTCCCTAAATCTGTCCTTCAGTGCACGAGTGGTACGTCCTACACACACACTGAAAGACATAGACAATATATTTTTTCTCAAAGTTAACAAATTGTTTAATGTTATATACTTTTTTCGTAGCAAATGAAGTAATAATGATTAATATTAATATTTTTTTTTACTACTTGTCATTCACGCTACTATTATTACACTAGTACCAATTGTTACAGACTGTTCTAGTTTTGGAGCAGATCAATTATTTGTTTGACCATTTACAATTATCTTGTAGCTGCTATATTCTTCTAAGGTTTGAGCACATTATTAATTATTTTATTTAGATTTATTATCTGTGGAAAGTTTTAATAAATTGTTTCAATGTATTATACTCCTATTTAGAGTTGCAACTTTACTGTGTGTTTGTTTTACTTTTACAATAAGCGCTGCTGCTATTTTTTGGTCTTTTTGCTGTTCTAGAGGGATTTTGCACATTCCCTCCAGCGTGCTGCTATTGTATTAGTGAATACCATTGTTGGTTTACACCCTCTTAACACCAGTGGCTCTCTTTCTAGTTAAGCTCCCTTTATTGAACACATTTTTCCTGACCATTTCATCCTTATAGTTATTCCCTTTTTCATTTCATTTCAGCATGGCTTCTTATTTACACACATTCTGCTATTGGTTATTAAGGATGCCATTACATATATTGGCATCTAGGACTAGGATCCATCTCTGCTATATATCTATTGCTGCCTACTTGGCCATCCTTTTGGAACAAATCGGCGGACCATTCGGTTCCCATCCACAGTATACTGGGGATTACCCAGGGGTCTTGCTGTTTTCATTAATTATATTTATTAATATATTGGACATGTTTATATTGCTAGGTGTATGCTCCATGTGGTTTTATGATATGTATTTAAAGACATATACATGCGGTTTGGTGGTTTGAATCTTTGTTTTATACATTCATTTTTAGTGAAATTTTTTTTATTGTGTTTTTAATTAATTAACATTTACATTTTATTTGTGATACATGCAAGCATATATGTAGCAGTAAGTTTCTTGTCCCTGTAATCAGCGCAGCAGATGTATTTGGTTTAAGCTATTGGAGGATGTCCTGACTGCTAAAATACAGCCAGGACGCTATGCAGTACCTGTGCTGGGCACATAGTACTGTATGTAGAGAGGTGGCACCAGATGTTAACAGTGCTGTTACAGCATGTGATACAGAGATTCAAAAAGAGATGTTTTTAAATTGTGAAATTGCCAGCCACGATAGTCCTTTCCAGGGGTTTCTATATGTCATTATGATTTTTCAGTAGTATGTATAATATTGGAATTACTGGAGTGAGGACCACCAAAAATATTTTTTCTTTATTTATGATGGTTTTTATTTGATGATATTTTTCTATTAGGGACAGATCTGTCTATTAGGGACAGATATACTAGGGCAGGGTTCGACACATTTCTGCAGAAATTAAGTGCCACAAAGCCATCAGCTATAGGCATGGTTAATCCATGTCTTTCACACAAAACTTACAGGTGGAAGACAAGAACACACTAATTACTTACTAAGTAACTAAGGGCCAGATTCATATCTAAGAAGCTGCTGCTGCTTCTTAGGTATAATTTTTTAAGAAACAAAGTGCTACGTAGTCATAGTGACTATGCAATGTACGTAGTACTTAGGAACGTAGTTTATCTATGTACAGTCTTTAAAGTACATCAATAAGAACTGCAGCTGCTGGCTAAGGATGGGAATACTACACGACCCCCTACTCTTCTATGGATCAAACAAATTAGATAAATAAATAAATAAATAAATAACAAGTGTTAGTGTTTAGTTAGAAGTGGGAGGGGGAAGGGATTTAGATTAGCAAAGGAGAGCAGGGAGAGGCATTGCTCATAAACAGTTTCCTTCTTAAGAAGGAAACTACACACAGTAAGATAAGGTAGCCCTATGGCACCCTTAAGTGCTATAAGGTACCTAAAACCGGAAGGGCAGGTTAGGGGCTGCACGCGTGAGTAAGTTGCGATTCTGTCCACACCTAACTTACTCTTAAGTGTGAATACGGTCCTTTGTCTCCTTCTGAGTTTTATAAGATAGTTGCCTCGAGCGATATGTTATGTATTTTAATATGTGGAGAGAAAAACAGAGAAACACATCTAATTGTGTAGTACTATGAACATAGGGGCTGGATCCAGACTTAAGTAAGTGGTTTGTCACTCCTGGGCAAAACCGTGTTGTTTGCAGGGTGTCATATTTCATCTGTTGCAAACAGTATTAGAGTTGAGAGGTGATGTTTCCTATCCCAACTCTAAAAACAGTGTGTTAGTAAAGCTGGTCAGTATCTGTGTGCAGTAAGCAATTCAAAGATATATCCATGAATGCAAAGAATACAATTAACTTGACTCCCCCTGCAATCAACATGGTTTAGCCCAGGAGTAACTAAGTTCAAGCACTTATTTAAGTCTGAATCCAGCCCATAGGACCTTATTCAGAATTAATAATGGCAGTTCACTTACGCACACAAGGTGTGTAAGTGACCTGCCCTCACTGGAGGGCGCATGCGCCCCCCAGATGTTACGCTAGGAAATGGGCTGTGCTTCCTCTCTGTCCGCTAAAGCGGGTGGAGGGAAGCATAGTAAGTGTACAGTGTGGGAGGGGGCTTTCACACTGTAGCGGATCAGTGGTCGTACGGGCCACTGATCCGCACATTTAACTTAATGCAGGCCCGCACGACAGAGGGGAGTGACAGGGGGTGTGCGCTCTCCTCAGTCTCGCATAATTACAGACGCCCGCACGCACACAAATATTGGTTATTCAACTCACATTTGGTCTCTCTTGTTCATAGGCACATCAGAAATATCTTTTCAGTTTCCTCTGTTTTTTTTTGTCACTCCTGTCTCCTCTCCGCTGTACATGTACAAAGATAAAATTACAAAAGCAGCATCATATGGTATGTTCACACTTTTCAGAAAAAATACAGGTAATGCTAACTACTCCCATTTTAATTTCTTTTTCAATCGCATAATTATGAGTATCTTTTCCAATCGTGGCAGGTCATTCCAGTAATTCAATAATGGATAGCCCAATATAAGAAAAACTCCTTTTATTTAAAACTATATGGTTAAAAACAAACAGTAGGGTATGCACTTACTCAAACACCAACTCTGGTTATAGCGGTTTTTCCAATACGCAAAAATATTAACAGACCCGGGTATCTGCACAGTAAGGAATTTTTTTCCAGTGCTTCAACCCACAACTACCACCAACATGTTTCAACAGAAGAACTGTCTTTTTAAAATGTCTTTAAAGTAGTTAAGGAAGAGGCGTGCCAGTGGAGCTTAGGGTCATTTTTTTTTTAAACAACAGTTTTTATTGTTTTTCTTGCGATCAAGTGAACAAACAGTTGCAAATATAATTGGGTTATGATCCAATACATCTTTTAGGGTCATTTTTAATAAGAATGGGTGGGGAGAGGTATGTGAATAGGCCAGGGAGGGCGCGTTATACCGTGTTCAGATTGCCACTGCCTAAAAAGCCAGCTTTTAAAAAAGCCGGCAAAAACCCTTCTTTTTAGCCGGGTCTGAGACCCGGCTAAAGAGACCCGGCTTCACCGTTCACATTGCCAGAAAAAGCCGGGGTTTTCATGAAAGCCGGCAATTTCATGAAAACCCCGGCTTTTTCATGGTAATCTGAACGGGGTATTAAGGAAAATTCTGTGCATATTTTCTATCTTGAGAAGGAAAATACACACGAGAAGTTTAGGAAGCCCTATGGCACTCTTAAGTGCGTTAGGTTCTTAAAAAATTGGGAGGTGGTGTGGGAGGGAGCTTCAATTTAGATGTGGATATATGCATATCCGCACTTTCTTAAAACATTATCACCTGTGAATCAAGCCCCAAGTTACTTACTAATTACTTTTTAGAACAGGGAAGAAGACCTTAAATAACTAGTTTGTACTGTGGGCAGGGTGACTGACAACAGCTTAGCGGCTGATGGCTAGAATAAACTGTGTGTAAGTAGTGTTCTAAAACTATACTGAGTTCCTGGTGTGTGTGTACTCTCTAATTTGTGCCTTGTATATCAACTGCCTTCTGTCTGTATATATGTATTTATGTTCCTTGAATCCTTGCTTTTGGTTGTTTCTTGCATTATTGCATTTAGCCTGCTCTGTTGTTTAGACTTCTGTTGGTAGTAACATACTCGTAAAGGCCTGGTGTCATAAAATGCGTGACTTCCTGCATGAGAGGCCACCTATCGGTGGCACTCTCTAGCCATGCCGACACTGTGTCTTCACGGAGGTGCCACTCTGCATCATAGTAGCCTCCTTGTTTGCCTCCTGCTCATTGTCCTGTGTCGCTCTGGCAATGTGTCAGCGCCAAGCTTCAGTGCATGTGCAACGCCATCTTGGATTTGTGCTCATCACATGACCAGGCCACATAATCCTGGCCAGGAACGCTCTTTTTCAGCAGCACAGTCTAAACTGTGCCAGAACAACTTGTCCATTCAAGGTGCCTCAGATAGCCTGTCAAGTCTATCAAATACAGTCCAGGTCAAGTCCAGATCCAGTCCTGGTCAAGTCTAGTCCAGGTCAAAGTCCAGATCCAGTCCTGGTTAAGTCCAGTCATGTCCAGTTCCAATCCAGGTTTAGTCAAGCTTGTCCGGTCCAGTTCTGGTCCTGTCCAGGTCAAGTCAAGCCAGGTCTGTCCAGTCCAGACATGGTTCAGTCCAGGTCAAATCTAGTCTACTCAGTTCCTACCTATCAACTACATTGCATAGCTTATGAACAGGACTTACATAAGGCCCTCCAGTTTCCGCTATACTGCTGAGACACTATCACGCCCCTGGGAACCCAGAATGGATAGCCCAACAGTGATACCTGGGATCCAATCCTGTGGGATGCTCATGCTTTCTTTAATACAATTGCTAGGATATATGCACACCTGTGAGCATTTTTTATGGTCATTAGTAGTTGTTATCCTGAGTTCCTGGTGTGTATACTCTCTGATCTCCTGCCTATTATCATCTTGTGCCTTGTATACTAGCTGCCTTCTGTCTGTATGTGTTTATGTTCCTTGAATTCTTGCTTTTGGTGGTTTCTTGTATTCTTGCATATAGCCTGCTCTCTTGTCTGGACATCTGTTGGCATTTACGTACTCTTGTATTTTTGTATTGTTTATCTCTGTACCTCCGCATCTAGTGTTTCCAGTTACTCCTGCTTTGTGTGTAGTGCTCCCTTTGATTCCTGTTCATATATGTACTCTGTAGTGTTTAAAGTCTTATCTAGTCTTGTTACCTTTGTTATTGTATTGTTATTGATGCTACTATTACTGGCTGCTTTCTTTTCTTTTCTGCTGCTTTCTGGAACAGAAGGTCACCTCCTCTCCAGTTATATATGCATTGTGCATATATTTATATACGGTTCTGGTCACTATGGTGCACCCCAAAAAATGTTATGCCAGCAGTGTTATCCGTCCGGTATGGTATCCATTTGGAGCGTCTACATTTAAAAAACCAAATAATCTATTTAAAAAAAAAATCTAAACCCATAAAAATAACTTTCCTTGTCCCCGCTCCTGCTGTTTTGTTTCTCCCACTATCAGTATTGTAGCTGATTTATCATATCATAATTAATTTATTGTTGATATTTCGCAAGCTTTTCTAACCAAACCAATCATGAATATAATCACTTATTTTAAACATGACTAATTGAAAGTTATATTTTAAGTTGCTAAGGTGTGCATTTTAGATGCGGTTCTTTTTTCTTTTTTCCCAAATTGCTGTCTTTTGATAGCAATCTGGGATTGGTAATAATGTATATTTCTATACCGCATTTTGCACCCATGTCTCCATAAATACTGCCAATATAGCCTATATAATAGAAAGACAGCAACTATTTTTCAATGCTGTGTGGTACACATTTTTTTGTTTCTCTAGCATTAACCTTGCTGATTTAAAGTCAGTTTCTGGTATACCTGCACGCAATATTCGATTATTTGGGTAATTCAACCACTTGTATACATCACAAAAAATTCCTTTCATAAAAGGAACAATACCTGGACTCTAAAAAAATGGCATTTAATTTATTAAATGAATTAACACTAACGCAAGAAAAGTGGAATGAGGATATTTCATCATCCCTTACTAATGAGGGGATTGCTTCAGCAGCTAATATCCCAGACTGGCAAGAGGATTTAACTGTTTAAAAAGTTGAAGACATCCTGGAACAGAGCCTCTTTTAATAAATATATCGCTTCAAATCTAACTCCGAGAGGTCTCCGTCCCAGGATTTTCCCCAACTTTGAACTTGCCAACACTAATCTTAAACAAGAATGGGACAAAACATTACTAAAATGTGCTGAAGATCTAATAAAAATTTTAATCCAACATGATACTATTCTTTTAGAACAACATGATAAGGAAATTTTGGAATTAAGTACTAAATTAAAACCATATGAGGACAATAGTGCATTTATTGATCAATTTGAAAAATACAAAAAAGAATTACAAGACATTGAACATGTAATTAAAAATAGAAATATAAACAAAAACTGACTATACTGAAGATAGAATTTTTACTTGGAAAACCAATAGACGTTCATTTAGAAGACAAACAGTCACCTTTTCAGCATCGGAATGTGAATCTTCCGATAGTGATATGAGTGACAAGGGAACTAAAACACGTTCAGCATTCTCCAGAAAGTAGCATTTTTTGGAGGCAGGTACCAAACAGACAAAAACCAGAAAAAAGTCAGAAGGGGCAAAAAACAAAGAGGGAGATCCTCTGACAGGTATACTCAAGACCACACGCAACAAGAAAAGACAATAGGTGATCTTAGCACCATGCGTATTGTCAATTTGTCTAACCAAGAATTATCTTTGGATCAGATTAATATTTTAAGCAAAGGACTCTCCTTTTCACCTTCCATTAACATGGATAGGGTACAATGGGAGATAGATTTTTTTTGTATACTAGGAAACTTCTTCTTTATAAGTTCTTTAAAGCTAGAGAAACACACGATACAACACCAATGATAGCTTTACAATCAACATTTAATACGGTGGAAGAACAAATTGCACTTCAAGAACTTTCGGAACAGGAATCAATAATACCCCTCTCTCACTTGTTAAAAAAGAAATCAAAATTATGTCCTGATATCTCCATTTGCCCACAGGTGAAGGTCTTTTTTGACAGAGTCTCTAATGATCTAGACTTCCTTTTCTTAAAAACATAGGACAATCGAATTCCGAATAATATGACTGCAAATGATACCAGAGCCCTTTAAAGAACTTGAATCTTGGGAGGTAGAGATTAAGCCCTCAGATAAAGGGGGCAACGTAGTTATTTGGCCCAGAGACATGTATGTGTAGGAGGCAGTAAAACAACTACATAATAAAGTCTGTTATAGACATATTTTATTTGACCCCACAGAGAGTTTCTTGGCCGAATATCATAAATTAATCAGAACTGTTCATCATAATGGAGTAATTCCATTAAATGAATACAACTTCCTGTGGACTGAAACACCTAGGGTAGCAAGTTTTTACTTGCTCCCTAAGATCCACAAGGATCCAACACGACCACCCGGGAGACCGATAGTATCTGGGGTGTTTAACTGAGTTAGCCAGTAGATTTGTTGACAACTATCTATGTAAGCATGTTGTCTCATTGCCCTCTTACACACGTGATACTTTGGACATACTCTCAAAACTTGAGGGTCTCAAGGTAGGGCCCAACTCGTGGCTGGTCACATGTGATGTTGAATCACTGTATACGAGTATCAGCCACGAGTTGGGCCTACAATCTGTCAAATACTTTCTTGATTCTGGCACATTTTCTGATATGGACTCTTTTGTCATGGACCTTCTTTCGTTTGTCTTGAACCGTAACTATTTTGTCTTCAGTGGCTCTTTTTATCTACAGACCCAGGGGTCGGCGATGGGTACAGCGTTTGCTCCCACCTATGCTAACCTGTTTTTGGGTTCGTGGGAGCACACGACCATATACCAAATTAACCTATTCAAGTCCTACGTCGTCCTCTGGGTCAGATACATTGATGATGTTTTTTTGATATGGGAGGGGAGTGAAGATCTTCTTTCTGAATTCATCCAGAGATTGAACTGTAACAACTTCAATATTAAGTTGACGTTTGATGTGAAACATGATAAAGTCAATTTTCTTGACATTATAATTAAAAGAACATCTGACGGCTTTATAGCCACAGATATGTACCGTAAACCAACAGCAACGAACAGTATCCTCCACTGTACCAGCTCTCATTTTCCCTCAACCGTTAAGAATATACCTAAGGGTGAATTTCTGCGCACTCGAAGAAACTGCTCTTCTATTGCAGACTTTAAAATTCGAGCCTCAGAATTACGTACACGGTTGTTACAACGAAGGTATAGCAAGCGCCTCATCAAAAGGGCCTACAATGCTACATTACGTATAGAGATAAAGGACTTACTACATCCAAAATCTCGTGAACAGGATACTGAGGTAATCAGATACATTGGAGGATACTGTAATCAATGGAAAGACATCAAGCGGATTCTCAATAAAAACTTATCAATTCTACATTCAGATGAAGACCTTAAAACCATCTGTGGGTCACAGGTCCAAACAAGTTGGCGACAAGCCCCTAATATAAAGGACCATTTGGTCCACAGTCACTTTACTATCCATAGAAATAAAGGCCCCCCGATACAGGGCTCATATCCATGTGGACGATGTAAATTCTGCATTTATATGTCAGTGACCAAATCTTTTACAGACAAATTTGGACACTCACATACCATAAAGGGCTACATAAATTGTAACACCACAGCAGTAGTGTACTGCATGACATGTCCTTGTGGTATGATCTACATTGGTCAGACAAAACGTTCATTGAAGATACGTTTTGCTGAGCATCTTGGCAGCATACGTAATGCACAAAGCGATAAAGACAAATTCAAACAACTGACCAGTGTAACACGCCACTTTCTATCTCACCATAATGGCTCTGACAGAGAACTTCAAATTTTTGGAATGTGGAAGATGCAACACGACTTACGTCATGGCGATATAGTGCAGAAATTACTACAAAAAGAAACAGCTTATATATTTTTAATGGATTCTTTAACTCCGAAGGGACTAAATGAAAAAATTTTAAAAAATGATCCCAGTACAGCCCATATGTATAAATATATTTTACTTATGTACCTTATCTGTTCTATAGTTTAATTTGTATATCGTTGTTGGTATACTACATTTACAACTTTCATTCTGTTTTCGGTGGATAATTAACAAAATAATTTTTCTGTGGCTATTATTAGAGGTACACAGTTGCCTCTATAATATTTGGTTCTGCCAATTTATTGAGGGGAATTTTAATAGGTATACGATGTATTTATATTTATAAATTATACAATTTATGAATATATATATATTCATAAATTTGTATATAGAAATATGTACCATATAATTAACAGTGCTTTCCGGCCTGTTCATTATTGATTGGTACCCTTATAACCAAAATATAAATAATTTATTTTCCCTTGTACCTTATTTCCCCTTTCCTTATTGGTGGACCAATGTTTTACCATTAATCTGAGCAACATTTGATTTCAATTGTTGCCAAATAATAATTCACACTTGCATACATTATTGTGTCTCAGTAAAATATATGAGATCTATATGTACTCAAATTGTCTGAGTTACTGCAATAACTTATGAACTATTGTATGTTTGCAAGGTTTAAATGTATGACAAATATGGTCAAAAAATTTTTTTGTATAACAACAAACAACAAGTATTGCACACAAGTATGTTTTAGATGATTATGGATACATGGCTATTAGTAACAATTGAGCAGTGGCTTGTATAATTGTTGGTTTTAGCTCTAACAGCTACAGACATTTATATTTGCTCTTCCTTTAATCCACTTTTCTACGTTACTTAATAGGGGTGTGAATAAATATCAGCACTCCGTAAGGTGGCTTTCCTGATTGGACAATGCACCTTTAAAAGGAATCAGAGATCAGCTGTTCCACTCGCCTTGAAACAGCTATACACGAAATGCACGTCGGCGGCAAACAGACCCAGCAAGTGAGCAGGACCTTTAAATCAGGCGTCTCTCCTCCCTCTCCATTCTCGTCTATCAACGTGCATCGGTAAGACTGTTCCATTGACTACAGGGCCAGTCAGGGCTCCTTAGGGAGCGAAGCACTGCCGTGAGGCGGGTTTTTTTTTTCTTGTTTTGTAGCGGACAGGGTTATCTATCATACTAACTGTGCCTATTCATCAGATATGATTTTCATATATGCATATGACATTCTGGAGAGGTTGTGTTGACACTTGTGTAGGAATCTTTTTTGACAACTATTGCTATATATTTATTCTTGCATGCTTACTTTCCAATACAATGTTTGGACATGCAGCCATATATAATGTCTTTTGTGTAATGGTCCTGCTCACTAACTTTCTCTCTGTTTTGCCGTTGGTCTTCCCCCGCCGCCCTTTTTTTTCTTTTGTGGCAATTGCTCCCACTATCAGTATTGTAGCTGATTTAGCATATCATAATTAATTTATTGTTGATATTTCGCAAGCTTTTCTAACCAAACCAATCATGAATATAATCAATTATTTTAAACATGACTAATTAAAAGTTATATTTTAGGTTACTAAGGTGTGCATTTTAGATGCGGTTCTTTTTCCTTTTTTCCCAAATTGCTGTTTTTTTATAGCAATCTGTTTATATCTGTACCTCCGCATCTAGTGTTTCCAGTTACTCCTGCTTTGTGTGTAGTGCTCCCTTTGATTCCTGTTCATATATGTACTCTGTAGTGTTTAAAGTCTTATCTAGTCTTGTTACCTTTCACTGCCGTGAGGCGGGTTTTTTTTTTCTTGTTTTGTAGCGGACAGGGGTATCTATCATACTAACTGTGCCTATTCATCAGATATGATTTGTATATATGCATATGACATTCTGGAGAGGTTGTGTTGACGCTTTTGTAGTAATCTTTTTTGACAACTATGGCTATATAATTATTTTTGCATGCTTACTTTCCAATACAATGTTTGGACATGCAGCCATATATAATGTCTTTTGTGTAATGGTCCTGCTCACTAACTTTTTCTCCTTTTTGCCATTGGTCTTCCCCCCCTTTTTTTGTGGCAATTGCTCCCACTATCAGTATTGTAGCTGATTTAGCTTATCATAATTAATTTATTGTTGATATTTTGCAAGCTTTTCTAACCAAACCAATCATGAATATAATCAATTATTTTAAACATGACTAATTAAAAGTTATATTTTAAGTTGCTAAGGTGTGCATTTTAGATGCGGTTCTTTTTTCTTTTTTCCCAAATTGCTGTCTTTTGATAGCAATCTGGGATTGGTAATAATGTATATTTCTATACCGCATTTTGCACCCATGTCTCCATAAATACTGTCAATATAGCCTATATAATAGAGACAGCAACTATTTTTCAATGCTGTGCGGTACACATTTTTTTGTTTCTAAAGACAGTAGAATGCTTGTCTATGGATTCTGAATACAGGTCCACAATCGCTACTCGTACAAATCTCACTCAAGGAGTCATAGAGCCGTATGCAGAGCTTTCCAATATGAGCTACTGCGCATACGCAGTAATTTTGTTACGACATCTATGTTACTTGTTGCAACATAGATTGCGTATACGTGGTCTTTAAGAGCTCTGCATACGGCCCATAAGGAACAATTTGATCAAGGTGTAAATTTGCTCCTTCTTTTTACTGCTCTTAACTAAGCATCACACCCTATACGCTGCAACAGGGATATCAGAATCTATATGAGATGATTACCATCTAGTCTCCATGCCAGTTGATATCAGTGTAATAACTCTCAGAAAAGCGCAGGCACAATTTTTGACTAAGGTTCAAATCTCTTACTAAGATACCATGGAAATTTTTACAATGGTAGATATTCAGCAAACACCAAGGGCCTCATCCAGAGCCGTGCTTCCACCTTTTTTTTTCTGTGGCAGCACAGGAGGATACCATTGTGTGTCTGTGCAGAACTGAAGCAAATACAGAAAGATGGACACAGAGCAACCTATCTGTCTGGGTTCGCTTCTGTGTGCACCACGATAATGGAATGGGGTGTTTCACTATATTAATTGAAATGATAAAGTGGGCAGTTTAGTGCTTCTGTGAGCGCAGTAACAGGCTGGATTCCCTGCACTTTCACCTAAAATTTTAAACGAGTTCAGGGACTAGTGTACATGCAAAACTAAGGTCATTTTTGAGCATTTGTACTAAAAACACATCCCTATACATATTAAAAATATTAATTGTTTAAGCATCAATTAATTTTAATTAATTAATAAACCACATTTCAGATCAAACAATACATAATGGTGATTTACAAAAAAAATAATAAAGCTTCTTAGTATCGCTTCAAAAAGCATTAGGAATCATGTGGGTGAGGCTGAATAATATGCTAGAGTACAATTATGGTTTGCTTACAAATAAAAAGTGTCTGAGCTTTATTCTGTAACAGTGCCAAAGGGTACATGGACAAAGTTATGTTTTATTCTATTTGTACCACTATTACCCTGCTACCATCCAGGGCATGAGTTGTGGTACAAGCCCTAGTGTAAGCAGCGTAAGCTGCCATAAAGCCCGCACGAGAGAGGGGAGTGACAGGGGGCGTGCACTCCCCTCTCACTTGTGGACGTACAGACCCCCGCACGTACGGAAAACGTGCGGGGGTCTGGATCCAGTCCTAAGCTCCCCACTCTCAGCTGCTATATTTGTTTATGTTCTTACTTTTAATTTTAACCTAAAACTTCTATTTTTCACTTAAGGCTCCTGCTCTCTAACCACCTGTCCACCATGCATGCACTGTAAGGCACACACATTTGTATACTGGGCAGCAGGATCAGCAGCTGCTTGCATCGCTAGGCATTCTTAGTGCCTGCTTTAATGAGAGGTGCTATGACCTGGGCTGGATCCAGACTTAAGTGAGTGATTGAAATTAGTTACTCCTGGGCTAAACCATGTTGGTTGCAGGGGAGTCATATTTCATCTGTTGCAAACAGTATTAGAGTTGAGAGGTGATGTTTTCTATCCCAAGTCTAAATAACAGTGTGATATTAAAGCTGGTCAGAATCTGCACTTTATATTTAAATGCTTTTGTCTCCTTGTGGTTGATATTAAACAGTGGTTTTGTCCTAACTTTGAATCCGCTTATTCCTGTGTGGATTACGCATTTCTCTGTGGGTTACTAAAGTGCCCAGGCAATGAGAAAGGCCTCTCAAATTTTCATATGGGCCAAAAGGTTTGTCTCAGCTATTATAGCATTTCTTACTTTGTGATTCAGAATAAGCACATTGTCCATCCTGCAAGGGGAATGGTCTCTCCATCGGTAGGTTTTTCTCAGTTGGTCCATAAATGGGGATCTTTGGATCTAATAGTAGTACACCTTAATCAAAATGTTCCTCGGTTTAGTTCCTAAACCAGGCATTGCGGTCAATACCATGGATCTGTCAGTTGGTGTATCCATTTCCTGCTATATTCCTAATACCCCTTTCACATTACCACCAAAAACCCGTTTTTTTCAGCAAAAACCCGGCATTTTGCAAAAACCCGGGTTTTTGGTGGTGATGTTACCGCTAATTGTAAAATGTTAAAAATACATGTAAAAAAAATAGCATAAAAATAATAATTAAAAATAGTTACTTACCATCTTGATAACGATCCCATCTTGTAAGCTTGTAATCCGTGGAGGAGGTATTAGAAAAATAAAAAACCCTGTGGAACGACGCAACTCATGTCCTGCACCGCAGGACATCCCGACGCTAATGACAGCTCTGCTGTCATTGGGGTGCATTTATACCCTTGGGCAGGCTGTTTCCATGGTGATCTAACAGCCTGCCCAAGGGTATACAAACACATTGTTGACCACTGACTGGAGAGAAAAAAATAAACTGGCACCCAATTGAAAGCAGCCAAACAATTATTTTTTTAATTTAACCTTGGATGTCCAACAAAAGTTAAGCCATATCAGGAAAATTATGAAATATAGACAATGGTAAGCCCCTTGGAAAGAATTCACTTGCACATATTTGTGTTTTTTGAGGGACAGCTAGTCCTGGATATTTTAGTCAGTTAAGATGAAATGTGAAATGACAAGAATGCAAATCAAATATTATAAAACACCAAAATAAAGCAATTTTATGGATCTATTGTTAGCTTGTGAATAAAATAGCTATAAAATAAGATTCTAATTGTAGTATATTGTACCATATGGCTTGTATTTTCTAAAGAAAATACAGAAGTTATGAATGCTGTTCTAACATTAGCCATAACCCTAATTATTTCTAATTCTAAAATACAAACAATTTAAAAAATGAAACTTAGACACCACTTTTTTGAGTCTATAATTAAGTAATTATACTGCATATATATTTTTACAAAATATCAAAGTACTAAAAATTAAGCTTTCATTAACACTTTGTTGTTGTACTCCCTTTCCTTAATTTCCTTTGCGCTGTCTTTTTAGATAACCCAGATTGTAGTCTCTTGATCCAGGCCCTCGAGCTCTCTTTGGCTGCACTTGTGACTGGGCAGTGAGTTGCAATTTTATAGCGCTGGAGTTCACTTTAGCAGCTACTAAAAGCTCTTTCATTCCTTTCATTTTTTGGCTCTGGAAACTGAGTGTGAGGGCCTGTGCAAGCTTTGATTCCTCCCCCTTTGGCTCATGGGAAAGGCGTTGAAGAGGTTGTACAGGCTCCCCAGGCCTGGATTCTCTGCGTGGAGCTCTTCTTCTGGTGTCATCAGATTCCTCATCTTCGTTAGCAGGGTCTGAGCTCACCATTGTCACCTGCTGCCTTACCTGAAAGTAAGAATATAAAACTCCACTCAGTCACAGACATAACTTTTTAGCACTAATTTTCATATTTAGCTAAGCTAGTTACTTTGGGCCGTATTCAGACCTCCGACCGCATTGCATATGTGGCCGAAGTTTACCGAAATGAACTACTGCGCATGCGCAGTAATTTCGTTACACTATCTGAGTTACTTTTTGCAATGTAGATTGTGTATACACAATCTTAAAGGCCGCGTATAGGCAATCTACGTTGCAAAAAGTAATGTAGATAGCGTAATGAAATTACTGCGCATGTGCAGTAGTTCATATCAGTAAACTCGAATACGGCCCTTCATCCCTAAGTTTGAATACCTCCCAGCAGGTGCGTAAGTTTGCTTTCACTGTGTCTGAAAGCAAATTTACAAATTTTGTCTCTGCTTGGCTCTGATATGAACAGACCAGGGGCCTTCTCTTCAAATGCATGCTGATATGGAATAATGACCACCACACCACTCACTCTTTTCTAATTAGAGCCGAATGGAGGGAACTGCAGGCAGCGCAATTATAATGGATGCAGGGGGGTGGCTGCTTTGAGTCCCCTTACATCCAGCGCCAGTAGCGGCTGCACCCATTGTAGTTATGACACTTCCTCTCAGAAGTCATGTCTAAAAAGCAGTATCATAGGAGCTAATTTAGAACAACAGAATGCTTAAAGATGACAGAGACTCAATTTTACAACATAAAATATACCCTACAAACACTAGCACTATTAGCTATTTTTGCCACAATTTAATATGCTAACCTGTGCATCAAATCTTCCAAGTGATTGAACAAGGAATGTGGCCCAGCCTACATGTAGCACAGGTGTTGGGCTGTCTTCTTCCCATTTACAAATCCCATCATAAAAACGTAGGAGGTTTGCAAAGCACAAAGGATCTTGAAGAGCAGAATCAGCCTAAAAAAAAGGAGAAAAGATCAGGGCTAAAAATTCCCGTTTTAAAAATCTTCATTCAAGACTTTATTAATTACTTACTGGATTGTCTGATATGGATTCCTCTTTTAACAGGTTAGGTAATAAGTCATTGGCAATATCAAACAGATCTTTATAGATCTCCTCATCTTCCCGACAATAATTATACCTAGAAAAAAGAAAAACACATTTTACAGTATGTAAGCATACAGAGATACAGCACACAAAATGTAAAGAAGAGCATTTAAAAGGAACAGGGCAGAGATATATTAATATAAAGTCTTACTCTTGAATAACTGCAGATGTCTCAGCCCAAGCTTTTAGGGCTTCTCGCACATCCTTGTTTCGGCAATGATAAGCTGCTAAATAAATATGAGGATATAAGTGCTGATTTTCATAGTGTATTCGAGAGGAATGTATAGCCTGTAGGAACATTAGTAATAAATAAAAAATTAATTTCAATAAATTACAAACATTCCTACAGATCATTAAACTTCAATATTAACTGTGAAGGACATTTTCCCATTTTGTCAGTATTTTAGTACAGGCCTTTCTAATTTTCACGTGGTACTCTGAATTATCGACATTTGCGATATCGGAGCCCACACAGAATAGTAGTATACTGTAACTTAGCGACTGTTTGTCTGTCTATGCACCTTATTTATAATAGACCAAGGGTAATGTGTATATAGGTCCGGTAATTATAAGATTTACATTGGTTTTGTGCTATACTGTTCATTGGTACTCTCAGATAATCCTAGCGCCCACTTGATCCCTTAAACCCACTTTTTCGTAAATTTCTACAGATTGTAAGTTTGCAGACAGTGACACAGATTCAAAGATATAAAATAAGAGATTAAAGTTTCTCCTGGGCAAAACCATGTTGATTTCAGGGGGATTCAAGACAATTGTATTCTTTGCATGCAGGGATATATCTGTATCGTGCGGTGCAAATTAATATTTTTTTTTTTGGGGGGGGGTGATTCGCATCTCATAGAGACGTGCATAAAAATCTGCTACCGTAATAGGTGGGAAAAGGCGCACTGCGAACATTTTCCTGTCTATTAAATAAGGCCCATATAGTATTTGCAACAGATGAAATATGACTCCCCTGAAATCAATTTTGCCCAGGGGTAATTTTCCTCTCTTACTTTCAAACTCTGAATCTGGTCCTGTATCTCCAAGTATTTTAAAGCATCAACAAAATATACTGGTACATTTATAAACATTCCAACACATAATCTTAAATCTTAAATAAGTCTTAAATACATAAATAAAGTCCACAACACACAAAAGCACTACAAAAGAACGCACAGAAAATATACAACAAAATTAGTGGTTACCTTATTGTAAAGTTCAAGAGGCTTTGGACGTCCAGGCGTTGAAGCTAAATCCTCAAGGTCTGCCAAATTACCTAGAGCCATTGGATACCTGAGGTAAATAAAATGCAAAGTATCATCACATAAGATGGTGTATTGTGTCCATATACTACAAAGTGTGTGATTTCTTTCTTCCCCTATTTCTTTACGGAGATCAGGTCTTCCCTCCATATGCCCAATCTACAGGCTCAAGTCTTTGTGTCAGTCAATGATTAGATTTATGACGCTGTGGTCAGCTACTCCCACAAAGCTGAAAATGTAATTGATAGTTTATTTTATAAAATTAAAGGAAAATAAAAACCTAGCTAAAGGGGAGTCGGAGGAAGATAAACACTGATAAATCATATATTTATATATAATTAAAATATGCAATTGTTGCTGTTGTGATCCTAGAAATACACATATACAAAAGCAGGATCACTTAGAGTGCACTATTTGCTCCTTTGAGCGAGGAGTGTGCTCAAAGTGACCACCTTTTCCTTTTTTCCGCTTTTGTATAAAAGTTCTTTTATCATGACTGTGCAGCCAGTCACGGTTTGAGTTTTGGTATACGTGTACTCCCATTCCAGCTAAAAAATAATGATAATTATAATAATTTAGGGTTTTTTTTGTTATAAAAACATATATAGGCACCAATGGCTCATAATAAACCACAGAAATGTAGAAAAATGTTTTTGCTTATTGAATTAACTGTTCAGACTGCATTTTCCAGGGAGTGATCTGTGGACTGCCAGTGTTCTGACAAATCCGTGCATTGCATATACAGCATGTTAAGCTGGGTACACAGTTTTTTTTTAAAGCACATATATGTGTGTATATATATATATATATATATATATATATATTATTTATGATATCCAGCATTTTTAAGACACTTATGTTTGGTTTTAAAGCAAATTGTGTCACCCGATTCTTGATAATCATGCCCATCTGATTTACTGCATCTCCTTAACAAAAAGGACTTTTGGTGCAAGAATACCAGGTTGGTTTGGTTTTTTTGCACCTTCAATTCAACCAGAACTTTTAAACCTGAGGACTTTCAGAAGCTTTGAAAGACAACAGGGGTTACAATTAGTTCTCATTTAGTGCTTTTAGACATTAAGATTTAAGTTAACACTTTCACTATATTTTTTATTTTATGTATGTATGTATGTATGTATGTATGCATGTTTTATTTTAATTATAATTATATGTCCCCTTAATAAAGTTACTATATTAGAAGAGCATCAGTGTGTCTTACATCTTATTTCCCACTTCTAACATTGGGTCAGATCCAGAGTATGTTAGCCTCTGTTGTGGAGGCTAATGTACGGATCTGGGTATCCAACATCCCGTATGTAAGATAACAGGGCACTTCCCCTTCTCTCCTTCATGCGGTTGCCAAATTCATGTCCAGAACCCTACCTTAAGTATTACACAGAGAAGGGTTTCTAAGTAAAGCCCTTACTGTGCGATTTAAACGTCTATTACCACCAACCATACATAGCTCGTACACATGGTGAGTGGGTCTGGCCCCCATGCGGAGATTGAACTCCCAGAATGCAGGATCAGGCAGCTGCGTTCTATAGGGGGTTTTTATGTTCTGCGCATCCGTGATATACAGAAATAGCTGGAATTATAGTTGTGACGAGTCCTCTAATCAGAAGGAACAGCTGCCGGTTGGCATGTGAGGTTGCCAACACAGATGAGGGAACGCAGACCCTATACTAGCCACTAAAACTGTGGTTAAACCATTACCATATGGGAGAATACTGATGGATTTATATCTCCTAAACAAAGTACATTTGTAAGTATATACCTATTCTATTGGACATACTCTGCATATAACAACAGACAATTCTAAGCTTGTAATATATTGGGTAGGACAACTAATCTCATACATATATTTTGGATCTTATACTGATGCTTTATACCATAGAGGCTTGGTTCAGTGCTTATTTTACAGTTATTCTGTGAATGTGTTATTTTGAAGATTGGTATTGCTTCTGTAGGACATGGGAGGGCAAATTCCGTACCCTTTATCCCTCATTGGGTATTTTTTAATGTTGCCAGCATAGTCAAAAAAGGGTAACCGTAGGAACCATAAGATGTTCTACAAGGGGGAAAAAACTAAACACAATTATATAAAACAAAAGCAAAAAAAAACTATGTTGAAATAAAAACTCCACAAGACCCCTCTTTGCACTAGTGTAAATGCCAATATCCAAGTGTCTTCCAGCATTTAAGCCACTCAGCTTTACAATCTAAACTTTCAAATTCTTTGTTTACAACCATTAGTTTCTTAGGATTGTGGTAACTGCTATGTCATATAAGGGAGATATAGCACTGCTATGTCATATTAGGGAACTATAGCACTAAATGGCATTTGGCATTATAGCCTCTGATATGATCAAAGGGTTCCCAAATGGGAGTAGCTAACATTTGTAAACAGATTTGTAATGTTTAGTGGTCCATATAATGCACCATTTGGCTGCTACAGGCATGTGTGCATACAAAGTGTTTTATTATGCCGAACCTGGTAGAAGCAGAAAGACCTCTGGATATGTCTGAGCAATAAGCTAGGGTAAAAGTGTGGCCTCAGGAAGTTTTAATTTCAATAAAGTGTGCGTGTGTTTTTTTAAATTATTAAATTCTGTACAGGTTTTTATTTTAATTTTGGGCCTTGCAGCCCAGGCATGCTGGCACCTGACATTGCACAATGATTATTTACATGTATATTCTACCCCAAAACTCACCACCCAAGGGTTGCTGAAGGACACTAATGCTGTTGGATTTTGGATCAAAAGCTGGAAGACCTCTGGATATGTTTTTATTTAAATAAAAGTATTTTTACATTAAACAGATTATTTTTATTTTGTATAGGTAAGTGCCACAATGCCCTGCTGATATATGTACTAAAATAATAATAACAACATTAAATGTAATTATATTTTTAAAATATTATTACTCCCTAACCCACCGGCCACACATTGTGGAAAGCTCTATTGGCGCTAGGGCTTTCTGTGCCTAGGGAGGGAGGAAAAAGGTGGCAGAGATTTTTGCAGACCTGATCCCTCTAGGGAAAACCAGCACTGGCTTGGGGATGGCTAGAATCATGGTGGCCAGACCATATATATATTTAGTTGTAAAGTGTATGTTTCTATTAATCCTTTTTAAATAAGATCCAATGTTACAGTGCTTATTTAGGTCTCATATGTGTTGATATACTTCAATACATTGCAATGTCTATATTCTTATTTTGCAGTTATAAATAACATTTGAAAAATAGTATGGCAAAATAGTTTCTATCAGGACTTACTTGTCTAGGTGTCCTCCATCATAAAGCACCCAAAGCAAACTCTAGAGTGACAGATATATGAACATATTACATGGTAGCATGCACAGATTATTTCACATTCTCCGCTAACTAGTCATACAATTTATGGGTTTCTGGAGCAATGTTGTTACGTATTCCTGAATAGCTTTATTCATTATTCACACATCATTGAAAATTTTACAAATAAACCTTACTGTTAGCATTGTCATAATATAATTGAATATAATTTTCACAAGCAGGTTTGTCTACTTAATTGATGACAGATAAATGAGATCTTCTAAATAATTGTCTCTGTAAAATAGGATTACAGGTGAATAACCTCAACTACACAATCTACAGTTGTGCTTCCTCTTCTGTGTCTCATGAACAACATAATACTTTAAGTTAATTTTTTATGTGGCGTAAATAAAGGAGAGGCAGATATTCCCCACCACACAGCTGCTCGCTCTTCTCTTTTTCAGTGTACCTTATACACTCCAATCCACTAATTTTTCCATGTCAGTTACCAATCAATCGATTGTCAGTGTAAAGAAAATTAAAAATACTAAATCTTATGGAACCACTACACCTTTTAGATTGTAAGTTTATTGACCAATCTGTTTTTAACTTTTGTTTCATAAAGCTGTATAATAACCAGATAAACAGCATCAATGTAGAGGGGAAAAATGGTCATTTAAATTCTATGGCATTTAAAAATCTGTATTGCAGTACACAATTTATCACTACCCCATAATTTATTTATGCATCAGTAATTAAAATGGTCTATACCTATTGATCACCAAGCACAAGAAAACTTGTGTGCAAAAGAGCTCTTAACTTGCTTTCCCAATTCAGGCTTTCTCCTCGATGTACGCAATTGCTGTTACTCAAGTAATGTCTAATAAAACCTAAATATGGAGGTCAGCATACAAGTTACTCTCAAAAAGGCTTTTACAAACACTAAATATAGAAATTACAAATAAAGGTGATGCATCCATTCACCTGCTGTAGCTGTAATAACTCCAGGCTATCTGTGTGAGCATCTATTGAAGGGTTAATGGCACAGACCATGAAAGCCACTTCCATATGGCGGTCACAGTGAAGGTATCTGCCATTTAAATACAGCCAGCTCTGGAAAGAGAAGGGTTTAATGGAAGTTTTAAATGGAAATCATCAAAACAAGTGTGATAATACAAAGTTGATGTAAATATAAATTTACAGAACTGTCAAAACATTTACATAAATAAGTTTCATTTAGAGAAGCTTTCTCTCTGCCTTTAAAATGTAGATAGAGCTCTAGAAAATGGGCATTGACTCTTATAATGTACAATATTTTTTATTGAACATACACTTTATTATTAAGCAGTTCTGTTTTAGTTGGACCAGATTCAGAACTAATAGCAGATTCCATACGAATCAAAGCATAAGAACGACAATGGGATATGAAGTCAAGAAAATCTTAATATAAATGTCTACAAATCATATATTAAAATGAAGATGGGGCTAGTGCTAGAGGCTCCCCGCTGCATAATGTCCAAGTTGCTTATATTATATTTATATGTTTTTTACTGATATATGGATTTTTAAACATGTTTAGCAAACTTTATTAATTTTAATCTTGTACAGCATACCTTAATTTAACCCTACAAGGTCTATTAAATGATATCTATTTTTAAATTCCTTCTTGTTTTATATGGTTCTTTGGAGCACAGTATCATCCAACGAAACCATAATAGTTTATGCAGCCTCTCCCATCAGCCCAACCTTCATTGCAATATATGATTTGTGGACATTTATATTTAAGATTTTCTTGACTTATGATCGGTACCACAGCTATACCACTAGCAGTTTGATTCACATCAATTTTTGCTCTTTCTTACTTTTGTGTAGAGGCAGAGACCTTCTTAGACAATGAATTTTAGCTGCAGATGATTAGCACTTTTAGTAAGTAATTTTTTTTTTAATACAGATTTCATACAGTGCATCCAGAAAGTATTCACAGCGCTTCACTTTTTCCACATTTTGTTACAGCCTTATTCCAAAATGGAATTAATTTTTTCCCTCAAAATTCTACACACAATACCCCATAATGATAATGTGAAAAAGTTTTTGAGAGATTTTTGCTAATTTATTAAAAATCAAAAAGTATTCACCAGACTTTGCTCAATATTTGTTGATGCACCTTTGGCAGAAATTACAGCCTCAAGTCTTGGCACACCTATCTTTGGGCAGTTTTGCCCATTCCTCTTTGCAGCACCTCTCAAGCTTTATCAGGTTGGATGGGAAGCGTCGGTGCACAGCCATTTTCAGATCTCTCCAGAAATGTTCAATCGGATTCAAGTCTGGGCCACTCAAAGACATTTACCAAGTTGTCCTGAAGCCACTCCTTTGATATCTTGGCTGTGTGCTTAGGGTCGTTGTCCTGCTAAAAGATGAATCCCTGCCCCAGTCTGAGGTGAAGAGCCCTCTGGAGCAGATTTTCATTCAGGATGTCTCTGTACATTGCTGCATTCATTTTTTCCTCTATTCTGACTAGTCTCCCAGTTCCTGTCGCTGAAAGACATCCCCACAGGATGATGCTGCCACTCCCATGCTTCACTGTAGGGATGGTATTGGCCTGTAGATGAGCGGTGATGAGCTGGTTTCCTCCAAACATAACGCCTGGCATTCACGCCTAAGAGTTCAATCTTTGACTCATCAGACCAGAGAATTTTGTTTCTCATGGTGCGAGAGTCCTTCAGGTGCATTTTGGCAAACTCCAGGCAGGCTGACATGTACTTTTTATTAAGGAGTGGCTTCCGTCTGGACAGGGGCACTGACTAGGGCCCTTCACCCCCTATCGCTCTGTTTCGACGGACGGCCAGTTCTAGGAAAAAAAACCTGGTGGTTCCGAACTTCTTCCATTTACGGATGATGGAGGCCACTGTGCTCATTGGGACCTCCGAAAGCAGTAGATACTTTTCTGAACCCTTCACCAGATTTGGTTCTCGAGACAATCCTGTCTGGTTATCTACAGATAATTCCTTTGACTTCATGCTTGGTTTGTGCTCTGACATGCACTGTCAAGTGTGGGACCTTATATAGAGAGGTGTGTGTCTTTCCAAATCATGTCCAATTAACAGAATTTACCACAGGCTGACTCCAATTAAGCTGTAGGAACATCTCAAGGATGATCAGTGGAAACAGGATGCACCTGAGATCAATTTTGAGCTTCATGACAAAGGCTGTGAATACTTATATACATGTGATTTCTTAGTTTTTGATTTTAAATAAATTTGCAAAAATCTCCCAAATTTTTTTCATGTTGTCATTATGGGGTATTGTGTGTAGAATTTCGAGGGGAAAAAATTAATTTATTCTATTTTGAAATAAGGCTGGGAGTACTTTCCGGATGCACTGTATGTTAGCCTTTGTTGTGCAGGCTAACGTACAGAATTTGCTATCCTAAATTCCACATGCAGGAATGTGGAGCCTCCTCCCCAGGCATTCCTGCATGCAGAATAGAATTCCGTACCCTGGACCCTACCTTAAGTATTCCACACGCAATACTGTGCATGTGGAATACCGAATTGTACGTAAGGGCTTAGCCAAGCCCTTACTGTACAAGGTGCCTGTCTATACAATATGCCTAAGCCCACCCAGCATACAGATAGTAAATTCTGCACTGAAGGTATAAATGGACTACTGCATTCTGATGCAGAATTCATAATACTGAACACGTGCAGTACAGGCTGATATTTACATTTGTAGCACATCGTTATTAGATCTGGATCCGGCCCATTGTTCTTAGCCATAAATGGTACATATTAGGAGATGGATTAAATGAAAAAAATTGAAAAATCTTAAAGTGGAAGTTGTAGGTAATTTGATTGTTTCCACAAAATCTATCCTGTGGTGTACCGCAATAAGGTAATTCCCTCCAGTCTGCAACAAGATAGGCTTATCTCAGATCTCCTTTGAGAGTCAACACTGGTGATTACGGTGCAACCAAAGAGGACATTAAAGGAGAGCGAAGACAGATTTGCAAAACATAAGATGACCATTATTTCTAGGGCTTACACATCAATTATATTTTAACATAAATAAATAATATATCAAATCACTGTCTCAAGTCCACTTTATCAACGTTCTCATGTCTGCATTTGCTTTGTTTACAATGAATGCCCAAGTTTCATGAATGTCTTATTTTCTCACTATCCATAGCTGTACTACACTGTGGCTCCTAAAAAGCCTAACAATAATAATATAAAATTTCTTAATACTTGTATGCATATAATGGAAAAATGCAACCTCACCTTTTCTGCTATACCAGGACCTACAGATTGTCCTCTTCGGTCCTCATTACCCTTTCCATGCCAGGTTACTTCAGCTGTCTGCTCCCCATTCTTTCCAAACACTACCCATGCATGATCCTCAGAGAGAGCTAAATGTACATCAGAGAGACCTAAAGCTTGACAGGCAGCCACAACAGCAAAAGCCACTCCTGGTGAATCAAGCTTTGTACCTAAGAAAGGTAGAAAGTATAACAGATAACAGTGACCATATTGTAGTAGGGTAAGAAAGGGTAAGAAAATAGTAAGTTAAAAAGATACATGCAATAATAAAATGTAAGAAATGTACAACATTTTCACATTAACCAACAAATACCAAATGGCTTCCAAAACATGTCGTTTTTGTTATGCTTTAATTGCGCTTTTAAAAATATATGAGACAGTATAATTTGTTATGCAAGTCTTTAATTACTTCACTGAAAGGGTAGATCATAAATGTAATAGGTACCCATATGAAATGGAAGAGCAATTAAACTACATTCTTGGAAAATATAAAAGAATATCTTAAAACTTAAACTAAATTAAGGGTCAAATAGGGTCTAGGTCAGTATTGGTTTTAAAAAAACTGAGCCATGTGGCTATTATCTACTGTCAATTTCTATGTATGTTTCTGTGAATGATTGCTTGAAAATAATAATCATCTTACCTGTCACAAAGCTGAAAAGTGATTGTATGTGTGCTCTGTCTTTAAAGTAAGATCGACTTAAACCATTCCAGATGACATCAGATACTCTACGGATCAACTCCCGACCTGACACATCATCTTCTCTAGGATAGCAAGACAAATCCACTGCCCCTCGGGTCTGGGCTGTGAAGCGCGCATGGAGTGCTTGGACTACAGATAACTCCAGGGTTGGAAAGTATGGTATTCCCTGATTGGAAGGTTCGGTTTTGGCATTTTCTTCAGGTTTTCTTGTACTTTCCTTGGAACTTTCTTCTGCACAGATACTCTCTTCATACGCTACCTCCTTGTCTTTTTTGACATCAGATATTTCTCTTATGGTTTTTTTCACTTCCTTTTTTGGTGTTCTTCCAGTGATTTCTTTAGGACCATGTTCTTTTTCTTTTCTTGCTTGCCCTCCAAGACTTCCCTTATTTGCCAACTCAGTCCTAGCTCCTCTCTTCCCCTGCTCTCCCCTAATGCCACCACGAGTTTCCTGGCTTGCTGAGTCTCTACGGTTTGCCTTTACTCCTTCTCCACCTATTTTAGATAATAATTCAGATCCCCCAGGTAAACTGGTCAGATTAGTAGGAATCACACGATTTACTGCCAAAAAGTGCTCAACAAAGCCTAGAGTAAGAGACAGCAGTGCCAAGTCTGGCTCAGGACGAGATAGTTCCCACTGGAATAAACGTATGAGTGATTCCTGGGAGCATAGAGGAAAAAGGGACTTCTGGGTGGGCAGAAGACCCATACTGCTACTCTTCAAAGCTGTGTCAGGTGAGGGAAAAGAACATTGAAAAAAAGAAAAAACTTCTATCATACGCAAATACAGATACCATGAAAAAACAAATACCGGAAAACCCAAACCCAAAATGCATGTATAATATACAAATAAATTATCTTATACCTTAGAGAACTAATGTATTTGATTTTGTAATGAATATTTATCACTACCTTCTAGTGTTCAAATAATGACTTGATTACATTGGACCTGATTCAGAATTAAGAAAGTGCTTAAAATGAGAGGAAAGTCACTCCTGGGCTAAACCATGTTGATTGCAGGGGAGTCATATTTCATATGTTGCAAACAGTATTAGAGTTGAAAGGTGATGTTTCCCAGCCAAAGTGTAAACAACAGTGTGATAGTAAAGCTGGTCAGTATCTGTGTGCAGTAAGCAATTCAAAGATATATCCCTGCATGCAAAGAATGCAATTACCTTGACTCCCCCTTAAATCTGCATTGTTTATCCCAGGAGTGACTTTCCTCTCTTATTTTAAGCACTTTCTTAATTCTGAATCAGGCCCATTGTTGGGTAGATCACGGCATGTTTCACCTACCCAACCATCCATATTTACGACTGTTAACAGTTGCTGCTTTGCACCACACACTGCACAATAATCTGTCCACTTCAAACATTATTATTGTTTGTCATCTTTGGTTGTTATTTTGTGTGACAAGGAAATATTATCAGTGTAGGAAGATCTTAACCATGGGGTGGGCAAGCTATTCTTTCACAAGATAAAGCTACTAGCATATTACAATCCAACTTGTCAATTATAGCAATGTACCTTAATTTAACACTAGGGTGATGTATAATTTAATTTTTTTTAGAACATTAAATAAGGTTGATCAAATGTGTATCCTGAGATCTCATTTCAGTATATCTTTCTTAAGCAATGTAACAAATTTTCAGCAAAAAACAAACAAAAAAAACCAAACAAAAAATAAAAAAAACATTGCATTTCAGATGCTCCTACTGATTTTATCACTACTGGAATGAGGTTATATCTTCAAACATAGGAGAAATAAAAAAATATTTATTGTTTTCTTTAATGGGTTGTAGTATTCTAACATGTTTGCAAATAAAGATTCTTAAAATTTGTAGAGCCTGTTCCTGAGTTGCACATTATTCTTAAACACAACTTATGAGTTGGGCACAGCTAATCAGTAAACCAAATCTTGCTAAATGTTCAAGAACTTATAACAAAACACCACTACTAACACCAGATATTGACTCATAATTTATTGATTTGCTCCTGTATTTTAAACTTTGGTAAAAACTATTAATACAGTCAACCATAATCTTAAATACCCTCCACAGTAATCCGTCCTAAGCCCAGAATGCAGGCTGTACCACACCCAAACACCCCTTCCTGGGATAGGAGCTATGAACAAAAAGGCAAGGGGTTGGTACAGGGCTGCACTTATATCTATAGTTGCCAATTCCACTTATAAAAAGCAGATGGGGCTTTCTTTTCTATCAAATTGCATTTTTTTTTTTTGGTGGTTACATGTCGCTTGTTTTTGGGTAAGTGAGGTTTTATCATCAGGTCGTATACCTCATTTTGTGCTGCTAGTGCCTACCAGCAGCGTTAGTTAGTGATTCTCCAATCATCAGAAGAGCAGCAGTAGAGAAAAGGGCTGATTTAGAGTTTGGGAGGAAGGACAAAACAGGTGCAAGTATACAGCTCAGCTATACCATTTATAGTAAGGTGTACTAATTAATCTTACATTTTTTGAGTGCAAACTCTTAATCAGCACCAAAGAGTTTTATTGTTAACTGGTTATGCATTAGGACAGTTTAGTATGAAATACAGAAAAGGAATATTACCAGAGGTATTTCAGAGAGAGCAGTGTGTTTAAGTGTAGGGGGAGAGAGATTCACAGATGCACTTACACTTTTTTTTTTTTAGGTGCAAGTGTACAGCTTCGCTAAACCATTTTTTTCAAAGTAAGGTGTGTTAATTTAAAATCTTTTGCATGCAGGAAAAACACAATACTTTTACACATAGAACTAAAATACTGCATAGCTTTATGTTTATTCTATAAAACAGAGATGAGCTAAGAAATTTTACCTCCAAATTTTAATTCTGGTTTTACAATTTAAATCTGCCTCCCCGTGCAATTTAACATAGTATTGTTCAGGTCTACAATTGTACCTAAAAAAAGGTGCAAGTGCAACTCTCAATCAGCCCCATAATCTCCACAACCTCTTTAGTTAACATTATTTTGGGGCATTAGACCTGAGCATTACCATATTGAACAACAAATGGGGAGGCAAATTTAAACTGTGAAGGCAGAGTTGAATTCACAGTTTCTTAGCTCAACTAATTTATATATTAAACATAACTCTATGCAGTGATTAAATTCTATGTACAAATGTGAGGTTCTTGCCTGAATGCAAAAGAATTCAAATTAATTAGCACCCCTTACTTTGCAAATGGTTTATCCAAGCTGTACACCTATACCTATTCTACCCTTAAGCTCACTCTGGACCAGCTCCATGCATAGTTGACAAGTCCGTTTATAACAAACGGAATTGGGTTTGTTTTTTTTCTGAGTCGCGGCTTTTTTGGGCTTGTTTTTTTTTTTCTTTTTTTGGGTTTTTTTTTTTTTTTTTTTTTTTTTTTTTACTGGCCAGGTACAGTATGTAAGGTGTGAACAGGAGGGAGGGAAGTTAATAAGGGGTTAATAGGTTGTAAATAGAGTGTGAATGCATACAATAGAATAGTGTGAGCTAGAGTAGAGGGAAGCTTAACATAATATTAGAATAGGAGGAAGGGGATTCATTTTGTGTGTTTTGCACATATAGATAGAATCATATAGGGGTATGTAAAATATATATATATATATATATATATATATATATATCCACTAAAATTGTCTATATTTTGGACTTTTTTGTATTAATATGATCACATGTCTTGCGTGAAGTTGTTCATAGTGTACATACACACTATATTTGCAGTACAAAATTTTATTATGAGAAATTTTGTGGTTGCATTTTTTCTTGTGTGCTGACTTGGGTTGTTGTGACAACCTACTGTTTCAATTGTTCTTGATATCTTGATAATTGACGTGTGTATATATAGATATAGATGTGTGTGTGTGTGTGTGTGTGTGTGTATATATTATGTATATATATATATATATATATATATATATTCCACAGACAAAAACCTTGCAGTTTAACATGTCTGATTAAGGTTTCTTGCATTGACACATTTACAGTTCAAACGCCAAAAAGCATTGACATTACGACATTAAGACTGGAGTCTTAATGGACGTGTTCCTTAAGCAATACAGACATGGTACCATCACATCCTGTGAATTAGCAGCTCTAATATTTTTAGCAATCTCACTCCATGATAGTGCTAAATCTGCAGCTTACCATAGGATGTGATGGTATACCATATCTGTATTGCTTACCATAGGATGTGATGTATACCATGTCTGTATTGCTTACCATAGGATGTGATGTTATACCATATCTGTATTGCTTACCATAGGATGTGAGTTATACCATGTCTGTATTGCTTACCATAGGATGTGAGTTATACCATGTCTGTATTGCTTAAGGAACACATCTATTAAGACTCCAGCCTTAATGTTGTAATTTCA
>WWET01006863.1:0-14758 GCA_011038615.1 Limnodynastes dumerilii | reverse complement strand
CCGGGATCAAGAATAGAAGCTTTCTTCTGCATCTTCAGCCCAGAAGATTTTTCAAGCTTGAAGAAAAGAACAGAATTCAGCATTTCAAGAAAATTAGAATAATTTATTTTTATTTTTATACACATGTAACACTTTATGCACTTCACTTAGGATAGGAGAGATGACCACCTAAGGTAAGTGCATACACGTAGGGGGTAATGTTAGTTAGGTTTACATATTTTTACACATGTAACACTTTAATAAAGCATTGTAAGGGTTAATGTCTGTGTAGTGTTTTATTTTTTTTACACACTGTAACACTTTATGTATACCACTTAGTTTAGGAGAGATGACCACCTAAGGTAAGTGCATACACGTAGGGGGTAATGTTAGTTAGGTTTACATATTTTTACACATGTAACACTTTAATAAAGCATTGTAAGGGTTAATGTCTGTGTAGTGTTTTATTTTTTTATTTTTACACACACTGTAAACGCTGTGCTGCATGGCTACAAGTGTAGCCATGCTGTATACACAGAATTACAAGGATCACCTTTGCTGATCCTTGTAACTCAATGCCTACAGCATGGCTACACATTGCAGCCATGCAGCACTTTGGATTTTTTTCAGACACGCGATTTGCCGCGATTAGTTAAAGGGCTAATCGCAGTGATTTTTTTATGAAAATCACCGCGATTAAGCCCTAAAAGCATCGCGGCACATCGCCTGTGTTTGAAAAAAATCGTGTTTTAATGAATTTGGAAAAAAAAACAAAAACATTGCGGGTAAATTGCGGCGATGGCCCGCGATTCAAAATCGCCCCAAAAAATCACGTTTAGTGAATGAGGCCCTAGGAGCGGGAGTGCACGCCCCCTGCACTCCCCGCTCTCAGTAGTAAATCTGGACACTTATGTGTCCAGACTCCTACCTTAACAATTACGATCCCCTGCCATGAGATACAACATGCATTAAGAGGGGGGAAGCTCCTTTCCCGTAAGAGCCGGTGAACATAACTTAGGATCGGGGACCTTGTTTTGTTTTTTTGTGTTTTACTTTTGTTTTTGTTTATGTTTGTTTTTTAGTTTTTTGTCCTTGCTTATTTTATTCTGATTTGTTATTACCATACTATTGTAGATACAGCATAGTTACATTCCTCATTGATATTGTATGTTAATCATAGGATCATAATAATTTTACATCCACAGGCAGATTAACTTCCATTTAATACAATTAGATTTTATTATCTATATAGATGTATTAACCCTCTGGGGAGTAGTGACCTTAGATTAGTACCATATTGGTCCAACCTTATAAGGCATGGGAGTGAAAGTAACTCCATGCCGTTTGTCATATGGCACTTATCAATACCACTATTGATATCTTATAATTAATAAGTGATACAGCCTGTTAGGCAGGCAATTGGGAGTCCAAAAACAAATACAATATATATCTTAAAGCGATCAGCATTAAATTCAAGTCCAAAGCGGGTCCTGGAATAAGGGGTTCCTAGTCCTCTCAAAAAGTAGCTGTATGAGCAAAATAGTGATCCAGGAAATTTTCCTCCACCGATTGGTTAAAACTTCTACCTACAACAGAAGCATCAGATATGGTGCAGTACCCAGGGTCAGAAATGAAACGTAGCTGCGCTCCTATGGAGCCTTACTCACCGATTGAGGGAGCTCCCAGACTCCACTGTAAATAAAGTTTTCCAGTCAGATCCACTTAAATAAAATATATATTATTGAAGACAATTCTCATAAAAGCAATATTGTGTTAAAGGATCACATATGCGGGTTTGGGATCGCTCTCTGGTTTATACAGCCCAAAACACAATTAGGGGCAGGTGACTTGCCGGCATAAGCTCCCAAAGGGAAACGGACTGCAATACTGCGGGCACCAGGGAGATCCTAAGTCCAGTTTGCACAGCCTCGATGCTTTCACGGTCGGCTGACTGCTTCTTTAGGAGTAAGTGATCGGAGAATTAGAACCGGACCCAAAACCTATTTATAGAGCGCATTGAAAGGTAAGGGGACCACTGGGTCCTAAAGGGCATCAATCAACATAATAAAACAAAGGTACTCCTCATTAGTGCCCTATGAAGATATATACATCCGTATCAGCATTATACAAAAATGAATTGAATATATAGAATCTGTAGTTAATAAAATCTAGGCAATAAACATATAAAATCTCAATATGTAGTACAACAAAAGATTTTTTTGGCATAAACAGAACCACTAATAATGACACTAAATGGAAACTACACTAAATATAATATAATAGCTTCCATTTTTTAAAAACCGATTATAGTAATTCAATAATAACTTTCATAGATAGTTAAAATGACCTAAAAATTTCTTAAATACAAGTGATTTCAAAATAATCGTCATAAACTTTTAAACATTTGTTAAAAATAATTAATATACATGCCACTATATAAAAAAAACAGACTTCATGAAATTATTTTAAATAAATTTAAATAAATAATAAGATATATATGTGTTAAAACGAATACATACAAATCTTATAAAAAAAAAAAAAAAAGCTACCAAATCAATATCTCAAACATTTTACAGTCCCGAGTCACTTAAAAACTATTAAGACGACTTCCGGTGGGCGTTCCTAGTAAGCAGGACGCATCTTAGCAGAGCTCCTGGGGTGCTGTGTTAAAGCCCTGGATTGAGGGGCTTTCATCCCACAAAATCACCCAATAAACTCCCTACTAGCACCGAGGATACTCCCAGGAAAGTGCTTGGGTGAGACAGCTCCCTGGGGAATTCACACCGGAGTCGGGCTTGAGGAGCCACGCGGCGGCCTGGTCGGGACGGCGGCCATCTTGGATCGCGGACCGAGTGTAGTCCCTTGCAGCCGCAGCCAGCGGATCTTCAAAGGACCATCGGTAGAGGCTGTCGGGGTCATCAAGAGAGCAGGTTACACTCTGTGGAATCGGCGAGGGAGCCGGGCTCGGCAAACCCCCGCCACATCTGCCCAGGTGCGGCGGCCATTTTGGATCGCGGAACGCTGCAGCCATCCTGAAGCAGTGACCACGAGCACTCTACGAGCGGGCCAAGTGCAGAGGCCATTGAGGTCAGTGTGGGAGCGGACTGCCCCAGACCTAGGAAGCAGGTCAGACATATCTGCATATCTGCCTACCTAGCCACTATACTGATTTGCCAAACACAAAGTGCATATTTCAAGTGGAGGGACTCTCTCCTCGCATGCCTCCCCTGCCCCTGTGCTCTCTAACCCTCCCAGAGGGATATTGGAGCACCTTGTAGGACCTCCTGGAGGGATCATATACCTGCTTATTCGAGAATTGGGGGGGTATAGCATAAGCACATAAAAGGTGCGGTCTCTATAACGCTGGGCGCCATATTGCAGAACTCGACTACAAAGGTGTCATGTTTCATTGAACCCCTAACTGATGGTGATACCTCAAGTGAATACTACAGCCTGGCACATTTCGGGTGTAGTTCCTCCCTATGCTGAGTTGGAAGGGCCCTTGGACTGAACTGCCTGTAAACAGGATCTCTACAGCATAATCTTACCAATCTTTGCACCACGGCAAGAGGGTATCCTGGAATGCCAGTTTGGGAAATAAGCCTGCTATAACAAGCATCACAGCAGCTGGACTCATTGGCGGTTGCCCTGTGCGGATATCTGCCCCCGGTCTGCGGGGAGTGAACTCTGCTAACACTGGGACTATACCCACAGCTAACACTTAATTCTTTTTGGGATCTGGTCTCTACTCTAGTTCCCTATCCAAAAGGACGCTTTAAAAGTTTTACATAGTTCCGTTGTCGGAGCTGTGCTCCTTTTCCGTGAGTTGGGGGCCGATTTTTCCATTTGTACTAACCACTTTTTTACTCCACAGGTACGGTTTTAGTTATGATGTGAATAGGTGTCGGGGTTACTTTGTTATTTACATATTCCCTCACTCATAGCGTCTTGTTATTATCTACTAATGTAACTCTTTTATATACAAAGGGTGTCCTTCCATCTTGCAGTAAATTCATATAATAATCTGGAATGAAAAGGTATCTTGAGCGGGGCACGCTGGACAAAATGGGAAAAAATAAACCTACCTCTCAGCCCAATCGCTCGCAGAGAGCTAGCCCACCCTCACCACCGTCCCCGTCTTTATCCATGTCATAAGACAATAGCTCCTCGCCACCTATTACTAGCCATATTAATGCGCCTTCGGCAAGTGAGGCAGCTAAGGAGATGTCTCTTATAATTATGCCCCTCATTGACCAACGTCTGGCAGCGGTCCAGTCCAATATTGCTACTCTTATCACCAGGTTGGACACCACTGAAAAACAGGTGACAGTTCTGGAACAAAGGGTCAGCGATGTGGAGGACCTTTCCTCCGCAACACAAAACACTGTTCTGTCTTACAAAAGCACTATAAACACGCTCATTGATAAAATAGATGACTTGGAAAACCGCCACAGACGTAGCAATTTGAGATTTGTAGGCATACCTGAGTCTGTGAAAGGACTGGACCTCATGGATCTTTTGCAAACAGAGCTGGCTGGGGCCTTAAATATCCAAAGTGAGCTGGGTAAACTGATTGTGGAGAGGGCTCACAGACTGGGTCCAGAGCGCAGCTCTAACGCTGACAGACCCAGGGCTGTAATTGCTAAATTTCTTCATTTTAAGGACAAAGAAGCTATTTTACAGTCCTACCGCAAACTTCGCACTCTCCAGTTGAGATCGTTTAGGGTCCTGATTTTTCAGGACTTTTCTGTGGCGGTCTCTAACAAGCGGCGCAAATTTGCCCCTCTATGCAAGTGTCTATTTGATAATCATATCAAGTTTGCGCTGCTGTTTCCGGCTAAGCTGCGAATTTTCCATGAGGGTCAGTCACACATTTTTGAGGATGTCGGGGCAGCCCGTGCCTTTATACAGCACATGTCAATTCCAGATGATACAACACAAAGGTCACCCTCCACACGTATTCAGAGTACTTAAAGTTTAGACCACATGCCTAATAAGTTTAATCCCAGCCGTTTGGGCTGTGTAACTGTTTTATGTTTGCAAATTTTATTACTTATTTTAGTTGTAAGTTGGTTGTTGTTGTTTGCCTGCCTGCAAATTGCGAGGAGGCAGATTCCTATTCAGTTGGATAAGTTAGAAAAGGAGTTTGTTTGGAACATCTTTATTCATATACATTGGTCCGTTTTATTCTATGCTGAAATACACATGTTTTGGTTATGTGCCTGGCTCACAGATGGTGTTTTAGGTCTTTCCTGGGTGGGGTCATATCTAAAGGTCTGGAAGTCCCCTTTGCAGGTGGAAAAGATCTTGCTGATCACCGTGTTCTCCCCTAACGATGGCTAATCCAATATCTCCCAATCTGGCGCCAGGGGGTGCTGTAGCAGAAATTTCATGGAATGTGGGGGGCCTCAATACGCCCATTAAGCGTAAGAGAATCTTAACCCACTTAAAAACGCTCAAACCTAGCATTGTCATGTTACAGGAAACCCATTGGGCCTCATCGGATGCAGCAGTATTGAGAGGCCCATGGATTGCGGAATGCATCTCGGCATCCTGCACTTCAAAAAAGAGAGGGGTGGCGATTCTCATACACAGGGACCTCCAATACACCATCACGAATAAAATACTTGATCCCAGGGGTAGATATATTATCCTAGACATGTTAATTGGTTCAGAACAATACACAATAGTGAACATGTATTCGCCAAATTTTCCCAATATGGTGTTTTATAGAGCCCTTTCTGCACGGTTGTTGCAAAAGGATACTCCCAACTTAATACTAGGAGGGGACTTCAATAATGTGGCAAACCCTAATTTAGACCGATCCCATGTTAGTGCTCGCTTGTCTCCCTCACACGAAAATCCATTTTATCTCCTATCTTCTAGACATTCTCTGGTAGACCCCTGGAGAATACACAATCCGAATGACCGCACTTATACCCATCACTCCAGGGCACATTCCACCTTCTCCAGGATCGACTACTTACTAGTACAGACTCATCTCTTTTCTAGAATCACTAACATTTACATTGGAGACATAATTATATCAGATCATGCTCCTATTGGAATGTCACTACACACGACCCTTGCTCCACCTACTTATATACCCTGGAGATTCCCGTCTTATCTATACCAATCTGAAGACTTCCGTGACTTTCTCAATGCTAAATGGTTAGAGTTTACGGACGATAACATAAACCATTGGGACGACCCGGCTCTATTTTGGAGCACAGCTAAAGCAGTTTTGAGGGGTCATATTATCTCATACACGGCAAAAAAGAAAAAAGAATATAAAATTAGGTATAACACCCTCTTAACAGCCATGCAGAATGCTCTACATCTCCACTTACAATCCCCTTCTGAGGCATCGCTATCCCATTATCAATCCTGCAAACTGCTTCTAGAGAGTTTTCTAAGGGATCAGGCCCAGTACAAACTAGACTACTGTAAAAACAAATTTTATAGATGGGGTAATAAAACAGGTAAAATCTTAGCTAACTTAACTAAACCAATTAGAAAAAAAAATCACATCCTTACTATACGACACAGAATAACTAACAAACAGCTCACTAGAACTGACTGCATCATCCAAGAATTCCGAAAATACTATACGGAATTATACACGGCCACCCCTGATAACCGTCAACTTCATTATAAATTCTTAGAGGAAGCCAAACTCCCCAAATTATCATCAACTAAACAAGAATTTTTAAATGCCCCTATCACCGAAAGGGAGGTAAACGATACGATCAGATCTCTACATAATAACAAGGCGCCGGGCCCAGATGGCCTGACAGCAGAATTTTTCAAAATTTTAAACCCCAACATTACTCCTCTACTAACCTCACTCTATCAGTCAATACACCAAGATTGCATCCCGGTCCCAAGGTTCAATGAGGCACACACTATCCTCCTTTTGAAACCTGGTAAAGACTCCCAAGCTGTGACTTCATACAGGCCTATAACGTTACTAAATCAAGATTATAAAATCATAGCGAAAATCATAGCTAACCGGTTGCAATCGCTTCTCCCTACCCTTCTTACTACACATCAGTTAGGCTTTACTCACGGCAGACACTCCGTTAAAGGAATTAGGATGGCAATAGCTGCTTCATTAGCAGCCTACCAACGTAGAACCCCAACATCTTCCGAAATCCTTTTAAGTTTAGATGCAGAGAAGGCTTTCGATAAGGTCTCTTGGGTCCACCTATATAGAGTCTTTGAGGCCAGGGCATTTGGCAATACTTTCTCTCAATTTATTCAATTCCTTTATCACAACCCAACCACCCGTTTAGCTATAAATGGTGATCTGAGCGAGCCGGTTATTATGACACGGGGAACTAGACAGGGCTGCCCACTCTCCCCCTTACTCTTCAATTTGGCACTAGACCCTTTGCTCCGCATCCTCCAAAGTAGGGACAAATTCAAGGGTATACAGGTAGGAAAACACACTATTAAGATAACCGCGTTTGCGGATGATCTTTTATTATACATAGCGAATCCGCAGGAGTCCCTACATTATATCTTTGCCACAATCAATCAATTCGGCCAGGTATCAGGCTTTACGATTTAGACAAATCGGAAGCTATGCTTCTGAACGTACAGACTACCCCAGTATGGGGTCGTGCCTATCAATTACAATGGGTAAAGTCCAACCTGAAGTATCTGGGAATCCAGATCCCTAAAAACATCCATAACCTGTATACAGTAAATTTCCAATCTTTGAGCAAAAAGGTAATAGCAGAGTTAAGGGGATGGGAAGGCTTACCATTGTCATATTTGGGAAGAGCGAATCTGATAAGGATGGTCAGTTTCCCCAAGTTACTCTATCCCTTACAGGTTTTGCCCATTACTCTGGGAGGGGGAGAAGAAAAGCTCTTGAATGCAGCATTCCGCAAATTCATTTGGCTCAACAAACCACCCAGAATTAGCTTGTTTAAATTGCAACGTCCCACTTTTTCTGGTGGTATAAACTTCCCTAAAACTCTATAGTATAAACTTCCCTAACCTGAAACTCTATAGCCAAGCGTGCGTTCTTAGAGTGGTGAGAGATTGGCTACACAATACTAACACGTATACCAGCACTAACATAGATCAGGCGTTTCTCCCAAATTCCAATTTAATATCTTTCCTCCACATGACACAAGCTGACATGACGAGTGAAATGTTAGAGAACCCCCTGCTAATGTCATCTTGGAGCACATGGAAAGCGGTACGTAAAAGAATTAATCTGAAACATAAACACTCCCTTTTTCAGACATTTGTACAAAACCCTCTTTTCCAAGAAGGGCTTGCAGCATACCCGTTCAATCAATGGCTGACTAGAGGGATCCGTAATGTGAGCCATTTAGTCAATCAAAGAGAGAAAAAGCCTCTTACAATATCTCGAGTCGTTGAAATCTATAACCTCCCGATTACCCATTCCTTTTACATACAACAAGCGTTACACTATGTCAGGTTCACCATTGACTTACTCACCCAGGAGGACTGGCACAACCCCTTAGATAAGGAACTTAACAAACCATTAAGTGGGAGGGGAGCGATCTCTAAGCACTATAAACTTCTTAATCTCTGTGTGTCCAATTCACAAACTGATGACCTGCACGCATGGTCTGACACATTCCCGGATACCACACGGGACTCTATTTACCAAGCATTGGATTACTCAAATAGTGTTTTGCCTGCCAGCTCCTATAGAGAGATGTTCCTCAATGTGTTTCATAGGGGTTACTTGTCTCCACGACGCAGATATGCAATGGGATTGGCTGACTCTAGTGCCTGTCCCAAATGTAGCGCCTTTGAGGCGACCCTTTACCACTGTTTATGGGGTTGCCCTCTTATAAAAACTTTCTGGCTAAAAGTCCAGTGGTATGTATCTAATTATCTCTTGGAGTATGCACCCCTAACGCCCCTGTGGGCGATACTGGGCATACCACCCCCGACGCTAAAGTTTACAAAGGAGGGCAGAAAGCTACTGTTGATCGTGTCGGCAGTGGCGAAAAAATGCATACTGCAGCAGTGGATTCAGCTGTCTCCCCCATCTCTTTACATGTTTTGTCAAAAACTTTTTCATGTGTTCCGAATGGACTGGCTAGAGGCTTCCTTACACAGAAGGATGCACACTCACAAATTGTTCGGGATCTGGGAGAGCTTCATTGATACCCTCCCAGACGAAATAAAAACACGCATTATACAATGTTTCCAGCACACATATTGGTATGAGCTCAGGGTATTTGAAAATGATCCACCTGTGGTATTGGAAGCTGATAATCCTTGTGGTACAGATTATTTATTTAACCCTTGTGTTACAGATTAAGATGTTTATTTAACCAGCGGGCTTGCTTTCTCCCCAACATGACTTTGAACTACTGGGGGGGATCCCTCGGAGAACACCATATTCTTTTGGGTTTATACTCTGTATGATATTGCTGCATATGTCTCTATCCTGTTAGACCTTGCTGTACTTTTTTTTTTTTTACAATCATTTATCTGTGAAACTCCTTGTTAAAATATGTTATATGCAGGACTATGTGTATGGACAACTATAAATCAAAAATAGGGTGGTCCTTTCCAACAACTACAGGTTTTTATAAATGCATGTATAACATGCAAACACGTGATGAATAAAACTAAATCAATAACTAACGGTAGTGAAGCCTTTTATATAAATCAATTCATAAATTGTAACACGGAATACGTTGTGTACATGCTCTACTGCGAGTGTGGCTTGAGATACGTGGGGAGAACCTTATACACTCTTAAGACAGGCTTTTTAGAACATAGGAGAAATATCCTCAGAAGGGTATAAAATCATAGTATTCCTAAACATTTTGAGAGGTGCCACCAAAGAGATCCAGCATCTTTGAGGCTGATCGTTCTGGAACACATTCCAACTTTCAGACCAAGGTGGTAGTAGATTCCAAAAGCTATGTAAGCAAGAAATTTTCTGGATTTTTAAGTTGGGTACCCTAACTCCAGGGGGTTTAAATTAATGTATGGAGTTAAATGGTGTTATATAAAGATAATCTCTTCTCTTGCTCTTAACCCACGTCCTCTACCACATTCGCATGGTGAGTGTGTACGTATTCTTGTTCTATTATGTGCAATGACTTTATGTCTTACATGAGGATCTCTTCTCTATTCGATATATTAGTTACTGCATCTTTCATTTTTATTTATTTATTTCTATTTATATCTACTTATATTTAAGTTAGAATTTTTAGAATTTTGGATTTAGTTTCCTTAGCTGTAATATAACAGCTATTCTTCTATATAGAGATAGGTGAGCCTTATGGCCTCATTCCTGTGTAGATAGGATGCTGTTATATATATACTATTTTTAAATTATTAACAGAAAGAAAAAAGTAAAAGGAGAAAATTTGCGCAAAACAGAATTTTGCTGCTTGTGAAAATACACCAAGGGGGTCCCAACCCCTAGAATAAATGAATTGATCAAGAAAATTTGGTGTATATTCTAATTAGCGCTGGATTCCCACAGTGGGAAGTGCCAGTAAAAATGTAAAAACATACAATTAGATAAAATATCCAAGAATAGGTTGAGGGTAGTAGTGGTGATGATGATGGTTGCAGTAATCCTTAAGTTTTGCCTGGACACCTTACCCCCAATGGGGGAAAAATATAGGAGACAGAAAGGAATACAACAAAAATGTATTAATACAAACACTACACAAACAACCTTAAAAAAGGAACAGAAGTTCCTACCAGAAGATGTATTGAATCAGGATTGTGCAAGTGGAAAGCCGATTCTGCTGTTAAAAAGGGTACCCAAACGAACTGGCTGCCAACAAGTCCCGTCATTGACACTGGTAAGAGTCCTCTGTTCCTGTCCACACCGCTGACCTACGCAATTCAGACCCTGCCTGGGTCCTTTCTCAAAGTCCGTGCGGTGGTATGAAGATTCCTGGCTTTATATCCGGCGCTTGCGATTCATTGGGCAGTTGTTCCCTCCTCCGGCGCTGAGTTCAGATGTCATCAGCGGTGAACGGCGGTAAATGTAATACATTACTGACACTTCCAAAACTTAAAAACCGAGTATTTGTACTCATCATTAAAATACATAAGGGTTACACTAAACAATATGTGATTTTATTTCAAACTATGACGTCAGTTGTAGCGGTTGCCATAGTAACAAGAAATGCAAATAATAAATAGTAACTGTGGGCAAAAACTGGTAATGCATATTGGGGACATATACAGAATTCAGGTCATATGCATAATTATAAATAGGAACGGGGAGTCATAGTTCCAGCAATGTTGGATCCCATGCCATCTTATAGCTATGTATTTATGTATATTAATTAGCAAAGATAAGCATTACTTCTGAACAGATATGGCATTTATTTAACACCGTGTCCCTTTGTAACAGAGACTCACAATAATGCAATAAACCAATCACTCATTTTGTCTGTGATATAATAATGATATATAAAAATAAATATTATTAAAAATATAAATATTTATTATAAATAAAAATATAAAATTGCGAATAGCCGCAGGTAATAAACCATATAACATATTTTGCAATATTATATATAATTACATGAGTTTTGCAATAAATAATATATAACCAATGTTTCAGGGACATAATGTCCATTATAAAGGTTGTCATGATGACAAAAAGTAACAGCGGATCAATGTTGATAATGCATATTGCGAATAGCAGCAGGTAATAAACCATATAACATATTTTGCAATATTATATATAATTACATGGGTTTTGCAATAAATAATATATAACCAATGTTTCAGGGACATAATGTCCATTATAAAGGTTGTCATGATGACAAAAAGTAACAGCGGATCAATGTTGATAATGCATATAGAGAAACTTATTCAAAAATTACAATGTGTATACAAAATAATGAGTGCTAAACCTAGTGATATCTTATTAAAATGGGATAAATAAATAAGGGTGTATAATAGTAATATATAAATTATAAATTAGGGTTGACATGATTCATGAATAAAAGAATTGATAAATATAAGCAATAAATGATTAATAAGGGGAGTAATAAATAGTGTATAATATGTAAACATTGTGCAATGGTGTGCCTAAAAAGGGATAAATCTATAAAGGGGATATGAAAGGGTAGGAGAAAGTAAGTTCCCTTATAGTGCTGAATAACTCAAATAGTCTAATATATAAAATCAATAATAGTATGAGTGTTATAAAAAGGGAATGCAAATTTTAGTTAAGAACGATAGTAAAAAATAAATAATGTCCTTGTTGATAATAAGTGAGGGTGAAAATTCAGGGAATGTTATTATTAGGACTTGAATCTTATAGATAATTAGTCTAAGAAAAAAATATCTCTCTTACACAAATAAAAACGAGGAGACCTACTGTAAGCTAAGGGCCATACTGGTAAGTTATGTGTCCTGTGGAAGATATTGAGCCAATAAACGAGAGAATAAGATAAAATTATAACTAGAAAGGACCATACCGTAATAGTGATGTATCCTAATCTATGAAAATAGTATCTATTCTAAAAATTATGTGGCTGAAATAGAAGGGAATAAAACAGTGGCCTTGAAAAAACAAAATACAGGATAAAAGAAGGAATTTGTAAAACACCGATAAAATCACAATAAAATGGACCAAATACCGGTATAGTACATACCCTCTAAAATCTCTAAGAACCTTATATAGGATGATGAAGCGGGGAGAGTGGTGGACATAGTGACACACCGGGTAGGGGAAGGAAGGGTATGTACAACTAACATACAGTACCTAGTATTCCCAGGAGGTCTCCCTACTTGGTACTAGCCAGGCCCAGTGGGTTTCGCTTCCGAGTTCGGGATGGAATCGGGCACTATCCCAATGGTATGACTGTAAAATAGGTAAAAACCCATATACGATCCCAGTTGATACCCAGGTTCACTTACCACTCTTCTATAAATTCAGATGAACCACTTCAACTCGAATTCTTGATTTAATCCGTTGGGAATCAGGGTGTCCAATTCAAAAATATGCTTCATTTCAGCTTTGGCCAAAGCAGGTAAATGGTCTCCCTTTCTCCAATTTCCCTTTACCTGACAGATACCAAAAAAAGATGTCAAAAATGAAGTATCGCAATTGTGAACCTCTTTGAAATGTGCAGATATGCGTGTGTAGTGACCCCTTTTCTGATGTTTCTTAAATGTTCATCTCAGCGGACCTTTAATGGTTTTGTGGTGCGTCCTATATATTGCTTGTTACAGGCACATTGTAGTATATAAATACAAGAACTGGAATTACATGTAATAAATTGGTGAATTTTCACATTTTTATTATTAATATTGGAGGTAATGCTTTCAACTTTCTTAGTGGATATACCTTGGGGACAGTTGCGGCACATAAGACACTGGCCGCATCGAAAGAAGCCTTTGCTTTTGATGGTGTTCATCGGTCGTTTTTCCTCATAGGTAGACCTAACTATTTTGTTCTTAATGTTAGGAGCTTTTCTATATATAAATTTAGGCTGATCACCGATGATGTTCATTAATTTGGGGTCTCTTTTTAAAATGCCCCAATGCCTTTTGATAATGTGTTCTATGGTCCTGTAATCAGAACTGTAAAAACCTGTATGTGAATTTAAAAATCTCTCTACTTTTTTTCCCTGGTTCAAACAGGGTAATTTTGTTGAGTCCTTTGAAAAAATGGTGATAGAGGATCTAAAAAATTGGGGAAACAATAAAAATAAAAGAAAGTTCAAATCACGAAATAATAATTTATCTAAAGAGCAAATTGTCGCCCTCAAGGAGTTGAAAAAGAACGACCAGATTATTATCAAACCCGCAGATAAAGGGGGGGGGGGGCATTGTTATTCTTGATAGAATAGATGATAAAGAGGACTCTGTCCTCACTGATATCGAAGGTCAAAGAGATACCCAAATTGTTACAATTGAGGTTCTGACAGAAGGTATTCAAATCCTCATTATTTCCTCCCCAAATAAAGAAAACATCATCTATATACCTTTTCCAGAGCACCAGGTTCGCTCCTGCTGTCAAGAATCTGATCTTCTTAATGGGCTAGGAAGATGTTCACATAGCAGGGAGCGAACCTGGTGCCCATGGCGGTCCCTCTTTGTTGGAGATAAAACTGACCATTGAAGTTGAAGTCGTTGTTGGACAGTATAAAATTAATACCCTCTAGTATAAGTGACTTTTTTTCCTCGCTAGCATCAGAGTATTCTAGATATCTCTCCACTGCTTCAATACCATCAGAGTGCTATTATTGTGTACAATGAAGATACATCTGATGTCACTAATTTATATCCCTCTTTCCACTCTATTTCTTTTAAGATGTTAAGAACACTGGTAGTGTCCTGTAAATACGATTTAGCATGTCCCATAAGAGGTTGTAGATGTTTATCAATGTAGAAAGAGAGATTGGCTGTCAGTGAGCCACGATGGGTCTACCGGGAGGTTGTTTGATATTTTTATGTACCTTGGGTAGGGTGTATATGACAGGAATAACTGGTTCTTTGACTAGTAAGAATTCTTTTTCTTTTTCATTGATAACATCTTTCTCTAGGTATTTTTAAAGAAGTTGGTCTAGGGATTTAGCTAACTTTTTGGTGGGGTCACTCGGTATTTTAGTGTGGGTGTTCGTGCCTCTGAGTTGTCTTTCGACTTCCTCTTTATAATCTATTCTATCAAGAATAACAATGCCCCCCCCCCTTTATCTGCGGGTTTGATAATAATCTGGTCTTTCTTTTTCAACTCCTTGAGGGCGACAATTTCCTCTTTAGATAAATTATTATTTCGTGATTTGAA
>WWET01006862.1:32814-45899 GCA_011038615.1 Limnodynastes dumerilii | reverse complement strand
GCCGCGGGTGAACCCCCCCCCCCCCGATAGTAAAGACTCCGTTCACAACCTCTTTCTCTTTTGTGGCCACCTCGGTTCTTTCTGAGGTAAGCTCGGGGCGCCACTCCAGTTTCTCATCCACTCGACAACCACTCCAGTTCTTAACCAGGTAAAACCGAAGTGTCATAACAGTATAACCGGTGTTTTACCGACCAGGATGGATTCAGCTACTTCAGAAGCAATTAATGCCCTCATTGCTCAGGTTTCTAATCTAGGACAGATGGTGCAAGCCCTGACCAATAAAGTGAATTCCCAAGAGGAAGTCATCGCGGCGTTATGGACTTCTGCTACTGCCCCTGCTCCCCCAGTTTCGGTTCAAGTTATCCAGGCTGCTGCTCCGGATGTGAAGATGAACTTACCAGACAAGATCACAGGAGACCGTAGCCAGTTTCATCTGTTTAAAGAAAATTGCAAGCTCTATTCCCGAACTTGCCCAAATGCATCCGGGACGGAACAGCAGAAGGTGGGCTTAGTGATCTCGCTCCTACACAGAGATTCCCAGGCTTGGGCCTTCAGTCTACCATCAGGAGATCCAGCACTCTCATCAGTAGACTCGTTCTTTGAGGCTCTCGGCTTGCTTTATTAAGATCCGAACAGAACGGCCACAGGCGAAACAAAACTTCGAGCTCTCCGCCAGAATAAAAAAACAGCTGAAGAATATTGCGTGGAGTTCCGCCTCTGGGCCAATGACTGCGGGTGGAATGACCCAGCTCTTCGCAGTCAATTCCGGATTGGTCTCTCCGAGCAGGTCAAAGACGCCCTGGTCCAGTTCCCTTCTTCTGAAAATTTGGAAGATCTCCAGGGACCCAATGAGCCTTTGGAAATCGGTACCTACAGGCTTTCCAAGGAAGAAAAGTCTTGTATACGGACACTTGGGCTATGTTTATACTGTGGCGGAAAAGCTCATAGAGCAGACGCTTGTCCGAAGAAACTTCAAGCGGGAAAAGAGTAACCTAGTCAAATTATGAGGAAGTTCGGCTGGGTGTCCATCTTGCACCCTTAAAAAATGCGTTTCTAGTTCCGGCCACCCTATCATTTGAAGACTGCGAGATACATCTTTCAGCTTTTATTGATAGTGGTGCGGCAGCTAACTTTCTTGACACCGACCTCGCAGCATTACTGGGCATACCCATCAGGGAATTAACGTCTGCAGTTTCTACGGTCAGTTTGGACAACCACTGACGGGGGGACCGGTTCGTTATATTTCTGTTCCAGTCCGATTGTGTATTGGCATTCGCCATTCTGAATTCATTGAATTTTTCATCACATCCTGCTCATCGGTACGCCTGGTGTTAGGTCATCCCTGGCTTCAACTCCACAGTCCCAATATCGATTGGACCAGGGGAGAGATTCGACAGTGTAGTGATAGATGTAAAGATACTTGCATTTCGCCACTTATTCGTCTGGCACAGATCTCTCTGGAGAAGTTACCACCTCAGTATGCTGAATTTGCCAACATGTTCTCCAAGCAAGCCTCTGAAGTACTACCTCCTCACCGATCGTACGACTGTGCCATAGATCTCATCCCAAATGCCAAGCTGCCCAAAGAGAGATTATTCTCACTCTCTTGTCCAGAAGCCTCTGCCATGGAAGATTACATTCAAGAAAACCTCAAGAAGGGGTTTATTCAGCCTTCTAAATCTCCAGTAGGGACTGGATTTTTCTTTGTTGGCAAAAGACGGGTCTCTAAGACCATGTTTGACTATCAGGCCCTGAATCAAATCAGCATTAAGAACAATTATCTGCTACCTTTGATCTCTGATCTGTTCCATCAGCTGCAGAAGGCCACCGTCTATACCAAAATTGATCTCTGTGGTGCGTACAACCTTATCCGGATAAGGGAGGTAGATGAATGGAAAACTGCGTTTAACACCCATTCTGGCCACTATGAGTACTTAGTCATTCTTTTGGGTTGTGCAACGCCCCAGAAGTCTTCCAAGACTTTATCAATTATGTCCTGCTGGATTTTCTGAAAAAATTCGTGGTGGTCTACCTGGACGATATTTTAATTTTCTCTCCCTCCCTTGAAGAGCACTGCAATTATGTGAAACAAGTTCTCTCTCACCTTTGAATCTAGGTTGTACGCAAAAATCGAAAAATGTGAGTTTGAAGTTTGCAGTGTCACCTTCTTGGGGTATGTCATTTCCTCTCATGGTTTTGCTATGGATCCGGACAAGATCAATGCCATCTTGGATTGGAAACAACCCACGGATCTCAAAGCCATACAACGCTTCATGGGCTTCTCTAATTATATAGAGGCTTCGTCAGATCCTTTTCCATCCTGATGGCTCCCATTGCTGCGCTTACCAGAAAAGGGGCGGATCCCACCAGATGGCCGCCTGAAGCGCAAAAAGACTTTGAGAACTTGAAACTGGCCTTCACTACGGCTCCCATTCTGAAACATCCCGATCCAGAATTACCCTTTGTCATTGAGGTTGACGCATCAGATGTTGGGGCAGGGGCAGTACTCTCGCAACAGAACCCTCAGGATTCCAAATATTATCCCTGTGCTTACTTTTCAAGACAGTTCACTCAAGCAGAAAGAAATTATGATGTCGGAAACCGAGAATTACTGGCCATAAAAATGGCCTTCGAAGAGTGGAGACACTGGCTTGAAGGTTCTGTACATGAAATTTTGGTTCTCACCGACCACAAAAATCTTGCATACAATTAGTCCGGCAAATGCCTCAACCCTTGTCAGGCCCACTGGGCCTTGTTCTTCACAAGATTCAATTTCAAGATTTCATGCAGACCTGGTTCTCTCAATCACAGGGCTGATGCCTTATCTCGGTCATTCCTTCCTGAGCATGGTCCCTCCCTCCCTCTCTTGCCTATTGTAGCACCTTCATCCATCATGGCCGGTCTCAAGACCTTCAAGATGAATTATTATCTGCTCAAAGTCAAGCCCCGAGACATGGTCTTCCATGTTCCAAGATGTGAAGGAATTTGTAGAATCATGTCCATTGTGTGCCCAGAACAAGACCCCACGAGTTCCACCCTTTGGTCCTCTCTTACAACTGTCCATTCCGGACTTGTCCATGGATTTTATTACAGATCTACCTAACTGGCAAGAATTCACCACGATCTGGGTGGTGGCAGACAGGTTCAGTAAAATGGCACATTTTATTCCTTTACAAGGACTTCCTAATGCTCAAACCTTAGCCAAACTGTTTGTTAAACATATTTTTAGGCTTCATGGTCTGCCCAGGGAAATCTTGTCTCCGAGGATCACAGTTCGTCGCCTCTTTTTGGAGATCATTCTGTAAAACTCTAGGATTCAAGATTAATCTACCCTTAGGTTATCACCCTCAGTCCAACGGTCAGACTGAAAGGGTCAATCAATCCCTAGAGCAATACTTACGCTTTTATGTATCCACCTATCAAGTGGACTGGTCAGAAAATATTCCCAGGGCAGAGTTCGACTGCAACAATGCTCATCACTGCTCCACAGCTATGTCTCCTTTCTATTGTGTCTATGCTCTGCATCCCAAAGCCAATGCCCTTCTGACCTGTTCTACCACCCCGAGATCTGCCGTCAGTAGCATTTTCAGAAAGATGAAACAGATTTGGAAAAATGTCAATGGCACTCTACGTTCCGTGGCTTCTAAAACCAAACATAGGATGGACATTCATCGCGCTCAATGTACATTCAAAGTAGGACAAAAGGTATGGCTGTCTACAAAAAATATTAAACACCCTTCCAGGAAACTTGGACCTCGCTTTATTGGGCCATTCTCCATTATTAAGAAAGTCAACCCAGTGGCTTTCAGATTAGCCCTACCTCGCAATCTCAAGATTCCACCCACCTTTCATGCCTCACTTTTGAAACCTGTCAGATTTTCAAAAAAAATTCCACAAAACTCACACTTGTAAAAAAAGAACTTCCTTTATTAATGGAGAAGAGGATTTTCAAGTAGAAACCATTCTGGATTCCAAGAAGGTTCGTAATAGGATTCTCTATCTCATCCATTGGAAGGGATATGGTCCAGAGGAAAGATCGTGGGTGCCGGCCAAAGACCTCCATGCTGACAAACTCAAAAGGCTTTTTCATCAGAAGTTTCCCAACAAGCCTAGTCATAGGGGTATCATAACCCCTCATCAAGGGGGGGTAATGTTACAGCTGGCGTCACTTCATGGGAACGGCCAGCTGATTTCTCCCTGTCTCCCCGCGGCTTACCTTCTCTCCAGCTGCGTGTTAGTCTTGCAGGGACTTCCCCTCCTGACAGTCTGCATGGCAACGGTGTCCTGGATATCCGGCACACGTGGGCGCTGCAGTGGTCGCAGATGCTACTGCTATGAACTCTTCCTGGTTCTATAAGCCAGCAGCAACCAATCAGTGACCATCAGACCATATATCTTACCCTCAGTGTCATAGAGCTGCGCTGGTTATAGACTCTGTTACTCAGTTCTGTGACCTGCTATCTCGTGTGTGCCTAGTGCTTCTAGCCTAGTGATCTGACCATTGTGTGACCCACTTCCCTGCCTTGATTCCTGCCTTAGTTTCCTCTGTGTATCCTGCCCTGGTTCTCATCCCTTACTGTACCTACCTTTTTATTCCTTGAGTGTATGTTTATGTTACCTCTTCGAAGGTCCCGCTGTGTAAGTGTGTGTGCAAGTCCTAGTGCATCGTAACCATCTTCTATCCTTCGTGCCGGGTTTTGTGTTTCTCGTAGTCCATCGCAGTCCGGTCTCTTCCGGTCTGGCTCTATTCCTGCTTACCTAACTGCTCCATTCCCCTCTGTTTGGTATTCACTCCGGGTTTCCTCTTCCTTTCCTCGAGTCGGGTTCAACGGGGTACAGCCAGGCTATTGGGATGCAGCCAAACCCATCCCCACCTTCAGGGGCTCTGGTGAAAACCCCCCGATAGTAAAGACTCCGAGCCCCGGCAATCCACTTGTTCACAACCTCTTTCTCTTTTGTGGCCCGAGGTAAGCCCGGGGCGCCATTCCAGTTTCTCATCCACTTAACGACCACTCCGGTTCTTATCCAGGTAAACCTGAAGTGTCGTAACAATTGCTAGTTATGTTTATATTGCTTTTTATATTTTCTTTTCCATTTGTTGCTGTAGCTATATTATCTGTCATTATTGACTGGCAACACAACACTTTTTGGTTAGGGGAGCAGCTGTTTTTATTATTTGTATCACGGCCCCCCTCTCCTACTTTAAATGGTTTCTAATAAAGCATTCAAACTGCTCACTTAGAATATCTGTCCCCACAGAAGATGGGTGTAAGCCATCCTTTTTATACAAGTTCCTATTGTGCCAGGTGGAATGGCTATGTTCTATGAGCCCAAATCCTTCCTCATGACACCACTTCCTAAGCCACAGATTGAAATCATGAATGTGCCACGTTCTACCATTTTCAAATCGGTATACTGGCAAAGTAACAATATTTGCCACCTGCTTAAGAGCAGTTCCCAACTTTCTAAATTCATCTCTGACAGCCACAACTCCAGCATTAGCTAAGTCATTTGTCCCAAGATGGATAATGACTTTAACCTCCCTTTCCTTGCTCACTGCCTTAACAATATTTTAAACAAGCTTTTTATCACGTGGAACTGTCGCTCCTGGCAAGCACTTCACCTAATTCCTATTTTTGGGTCCTCTTCCCAGCTGGATACCCTTAACAATAGAATCCCCCACAAGAAGTGCAGTCCTTCTCAGATGTTCTCTTTTCTCACCATCAGGTTCCCTCAACACCTCATGCATTACATTATCTGTTGAATTTCACTCCAGGCCTCCAAGTGCTGCATATGAGCTATGCAAGGGCAGAGGCTGTGGAATGTGTCATTGGACAACTGGAACCTTCTTGCAAGCATTCCTCACCATAGTACACCCAGTACACTTCCTGGGAACTCTATGAGGCAATGGTGGCATCAAAGATGCAGACATCGGCCTGCCGATCCCCACCATTGTTGAGAACGGGGGACCCGCTCCCCTCCTGCTTCCCTGTGCCCAGCTGCCTGCTGAGAAGCCCTCTGCTGGGGTGAAGTCCAAGCTGAGTCAGCTCTGAGGACTCCCCCTCCTGCTGCAAGTACAACAGCATACCAAACTCCAGGAACACCACCTGCAGTCCCTATAGGGACCTCTAGTAATCTTCTCCGTGGAGCCTCTGCCCCCCCCCCCCCTCCTCCATACTCCTACTATCCCACATTCTCCCCCCTCCCCACTCTGTGCTATAGCTCTTTCAGTCCTTCTAGTCTGACCCTGCTCATCAACATGCTCTGAAGAGGGGGTGCAACTAACTAGGGCCTTTCCCCCTAGCTCCGTTCCACTTCTCCCTATACTCCTTATATGAGGATGTAAACACCTGACTAAGGGGGGCCCTGCCCTGCTGCAGCAACCCAGCAGCTGCACCCTGCCATACGACAAGCCCAGTGGGGGCCTCTGCAATGCCTCGCCCCAACAAGCGTACCAGTACCCACACTACCCAAGGCCTCCTTCAATTTGTAAGCAAGTCCCAATCCTTGGCCACCATGCCTCCACCCTCTCCCACCCGCAGTCTTCCTGAAGTCGACTCGGATACAGAAGATCCCACAGCCCCCTCCACGAAAGCTGACATTGCAGCCATCCTTGCAGAAATGAGGAGTGTAAAGCAAACTATCACTCACGAAGTGAATATAGCCATGGCTGACCTCTGTTAGGAAATTATTGACATTGGCTCTCGTGTGAACTTCTTGGAACAGTCACAGGATAGCTTACTGAGTACACAAGACACATTGGGGCAAGATCTGGCACAACTGCGTAACAATGTCCTACTGCTGGCAGATAAGCAAGAAGACACGGAGAACTGCAATTGGCGAAACAATCTTAGAATTCGCAACATTCCCAAATCCTATGGGGGCCCCACACTTGAGGACTTTCTTCTCCGATTCTTCCGTCACTTAGCCCCCTCTATCCCTGACGACATGCTTCTTATGGATCGTGCACATCGAGCTCTCCGCCCTCGGTCTCAAGATCCCAATTCCCCACGAGATGTGATCCTACGGCTCCATTTCTTTTTTTTTTTGAAAACTTTTATTTTTAATTTTGGTAAAATAGACAGGATAACAGCATAACAAATACCGTACATATTACATTGTGCAGCTCCATACAACAGTTAACAACCCCTGAACACATTACTCTAAGAACAGTCATCCAGAGCCACAGTGAGGCTCGCATTACCAAAACAGGGGTCCATAGTGCATTGGTAAAGAAGTTGCCTTGTAAAAGGGAGAGCAGAAAAAAAAATAAAAAAAAATAAAACTGAGGGGTGGAGAGGGAAAGGGAGGGGGAGGGGGAAGGGGAAAACACCATCAGTAGTCGTGTCCTATATAAGACCTGGCACCGGTTGGTTGAAACATTGATACCAAGGGATCCAAATAGAGTGGAATTTAACAATGGAGTTATTTATATTGAAACACTGATAGAAGATTTCGCGATTGCCTCCCTTATGGAATCCCAATCTTCCTCGTCCAGGACACAGTTCAAGTCACTCTCCCAAGCAGACTCGCACGCAGAGCCTGTATTCGATTCTTCCACTAGAACGGAGTGATATATAGTCGATATGGTTCCCTTTTGGGATTGAACAAATCCCTTAATTTGCAGATACCAGAAGAGGAGTGTATGGGAGAGTGCATGTCTTTCTTGAAATTCAGTAAATGACCCCAAAATGTCTGTGAATCTTTCCACCTTAATGGCGATCCAAGGGTCACTGAAACCCCGCTGGTGTCCCTGCGGGAATAGGGGGTGGGTCCAAATAGGCGAGAGTGGGGAAGGGTATTGCCCTAGTTTCAACTTTGAGACGGTCCCAAAGTAGAAGCGTGAATTGTATTGTGGGGAATGTGTATACAGTGGCAGGCCTGTTTGATCTTGGCAACCACGGAAGATGGCTTATGGAGATTGAATTAATGAAAGAGGTCTCAATATCGACCCATTTTTTGGTATCGGGAGGTAAGTGCCAGGATATGATTTGATTAAGGTGAGCCGCATTATAGTATCTAGATAGCAGAGGAAGCCCCAAACCCCCATTAATAGTATGTCTAGCCAACTGAAGGCGACTAACACGCGGCCTTCCACCCTGCCACACAAACCTGGAGCAATGCGACTGAAGAGAGGTCAGCACCGATGAGGGGACGGGCACTGGGAGGGTCTGGAAGAGGTAAAGTAAACGCGGGAGAAGATTCATTTTTAAAACGTTAATTCTACCAAACCAGGAAATGTACTGTCCCTGCCAGCGAGCTAGGTCACGCAAAAGAATATCTATCATGGGGGAGAAATTGGCCTTATAGAGTGAGGAGTAATGTTTAGTGATCATGACCCCCAAATATTTCAGCTGGTGCGGCCTCCATTGAAAATTATAACACGATTCCAGTGCCTGTAATGAGGGATGTGGTATATGAAGGGCCAGTGCTTCCGATTTAGAATTATTAACTCTATATCCTGACAACATGCCGTACCTCTCAAGGACCTTCAGTAAATTAGGAATAGATGTTACCGGGTTCGACAAGGTTAGCATAATATTATCTGCGAATAGTGATAATTTCTATTGGGAGGGGCCTATCTGATACCTGGTATATCAGGGGATTGTCTGATAGAGGCCGCCAATGGCTCGATGCAAAGTGCAAAAATTAAGGGCAATAGTGGGCACCCCTGTCTTGTACCATTATGGAGTGTAAAAGGGGCAGATTGCAGGCCATTAGTCATAACCGACGAGGACGGGTTGAAATACAGGGCCTGAATCGCCCGCACAAAATTTCCGGAGAACCCAAACTTTTCTAGTGTGGCATACATAAAAGGCCAGGAAATGTAGTCAAACGCCTTTTCGGCGTCTAAAGCTAAGACCACAGAAGGAATTATGGCCGCATTAATATAATGAATGAGGGCTATAGTCCTCCTAGTGTTGTCTGATGCCTGTCTGGAAGGGATGAATCCCACCTGGTCTGGGTCAATCAGGCTCTCCAGTACCCCATTAAGTCTTGTAGCCAAAACTTTTGCGAACAGCTTAAGATCAGTGTTTATTAGAGATATAGGCCTGTAGCTGGCGCACAAGGTGGGGTCCTTACTGGTCTTTGGGATGACCACAAGTCTAGATCTTGCTGAGTCTGAGTGAAATTTACCACCATGTAAAATAGAGTTGAAAAGGGAAGTCATGTGAGTAATTAGAGTTTGGGAGAACACCTTGTAGTAACTCATCGGGAACCCGTCAGGGCCTGGGGCCTTAGAGGGTTTTTGGGTTGCTAGCGCCACAGCAACTTCCTCCTCAGTGATATCCCTGCTAAGCTTAACCACAGACAGAGAATTAAGCTTGGGAAGACTAATGGATGCTAAATAGGCCTGGGTCTCATTAATCAGAGTAGCATTGTCCATGTTGGGTCGAAGATTATATAGCTTCTCATAATATTCCTTAAAAATTTGATTGATTTGTGTCGGGTCATAGGCTAAATTACCTCGAGGGTCTCTAATGGAACCTATCGCCTGCGCCGCCCTTTTGGCCTTTAGTCTATTCGCCAGAAGAGTGTCCGCCTTATTTCCCTTGTCGTAAAACTTTTGACCCGTCCAGCGAAGGGATCTTTCCACCTGTTCAGCTAATACGCTATAAAGATCAGATCGCTAAGGTTATGGTAGAAAGAGTGCGTTTGTGCTCCTTGTCTAAAGTATATATTGCAGCTGAAAGTGATTGTATGCGGAGAAGACGAGTCTTCTTACAGAATGCCGCATATTTAATTATTTCCCCTCTTATCACCACCTTGTGGGCCTCCCAGACTGTGGATGGAGCACACTCCTCTGTCGAATTGAGCCCAAAGTAATCTGTCAGTTTGTCAGTAATAAGAGCTTGGAATTTAGGAATTTTCAGCAGAGTTTCATTTAAACGCCATTGTGGTCTACCCATTTTTTATTCCAGGATATTAAATTCGGTTTCTACAATGGAGTGGTCTGACCAAACATTGGGGTGTATAACCGCCTTAGCAAATGTTTGATTTAAGGGTGCACTACTGAGAAAAAGATCGATCCGTGAATAACTATCATGGGGACAGGAATAGAAAGTATAGTCCCTTTCCAACGGGTGCAGGGCTCTCCATACATCAAACAGGCCGGCCTCCCGCATGTGACGATTCAGCGATTTGGACCCTGGTATTGTAGTAGACATGGAACCAGCCCCAGACTTGTCTATGTGCTGTGAGAGTACTGTGTTGAAGTCCCCCCCAACCAGCGTATGACCTGACCTAAAGGAATGCAGCTGAGAAAAGAAAGTGTGGAAGAACCCCGCATGATGTTGATTTGGGGCTTAGACATTTGCAAGTGTAAGTTCACAAGGGCCAATGGTACCTTTGAGAATGACATAGCGTCCCTCCGTGTCTGTCTTGGTGTCTGTGATTGCAAATGGGACCGTACCTCTGATAAGGATAGCTACTCCGTTGCGCTTGGAAAAATTACTCGAATATATTGCTGTAGGGTATCTCCTGGATGAGAGAGAGGGATGTACTCCATGCTTGAAATGTGTCTCCTGTACAAAGATAAAATCAGCATACAGCTTATCAATCGTTTTGAAAAAATGGGACCTCTTTTGGGGGGTATTGAGGCCCTTGGCATTAATAGAAACAAAGGTTTGTGGCATTTCGCGACTAACTGTGGTCAACGTACGATAAATGTAGTGGGGTCAACGTACGATAAATGTGGGGAAAGGAACAGTAGACCACTGACGGTGGGACAAGGAGGGGAAAAAGGGGAGTAAGGAGTGGGAATAGCAGTGAAAAAGTTCCCTAGGCAGGAACCTTACTAGTACAGTGGAGCCCTACACCAGAAAGGGCTCAGTCGGGACCGAGCAACAATTAAATTCACGGTATAACAGAGAGGGTTATTGGGAGGGGCCTATCTGGATACCTGGTATATCAGGGGATTGTCTGATCAAGGCCGCCAATGGCTCGATGCAAAGTGCAAAAATTAAGGGCGATAGTGGGCACCCCTGCCTTTTACCGTTATGGAGTGTAAAAGGGGCAGATTGCAGGCCATTAGTCATAACCGACGAGGACGGGTTGAAATACAGGGCCTGAATCGCCCGCACAAAATTTCCGGAGAACCCAAACTTTTCTAGTGTGGCATACATAAAAGGCCAGGAAATGTAGTCAAACGCCTTTTCGGCGTCTAAAGCTAAGACCACAGAAGGAATTATGGCCGCATTAATATAATGAATGAGGGCTATAGTCCTCCTAGTGTTGTCTGATGCCTGTCTGGAAGGGATGAATCCCACCTGGTCTGGGTCAATCAGGCTCTCCAGTACCCCATTAAGCCTTGTAGCCAAAACTTTTGCGAACAGCTCAAGGTCAGTGTTTATTAGAGATATAGGCCTGTAGCTGGCACACAAGGTGGGTTCCTTAAGTGTTCCTTGAATTTTGAATAAATCACCAACAGTATCATCAGCAAAGCACCCCCATACCATCATACCTCCTCCTTCATGCTTTACAGTGGGAACCACACAAGTAGAAACCATCCCTCACTTTCTCTGCATCTCACAAAGACACAGCATTTGGAACCGTAAATCTCAAATTTGGACTCACCAGACCAAAGTACAGATTTCCATTGGTCTAATGTCCATTCCTTGTGTTTCTTGGCCAAAACAATTCTCTTCTTCTTCTTGTTCATCCTCAGTAGTGGCTTCTTCTCAGCAATTCCACCATGAAGACCTTTTTCACACAGTCTCCTCCGAACAATTGATGTTGAGATTTTTCTGCTACTTGAACTCTGTGAAGACTTTATGTGGGCTCTAATCTGAGGTGCTTTTAAGTACCGGTTTCTGAGGTTGGTAACTGTAATGAACTTATCCTCTGCAGCAGAGGTAATCCTTGGTCTTACTTTCCTGGGGCGTTCCTCATGAGAGCCAGTTTAATCACAGCATTTGATGGTTTTGCAACTGCACTTGAGGATACGTTCAGTTCTTGAAATTTTTCCGTATCGACTGACTTTCATGCCTTAAAGTAATGATGGACAGTCGATTCTCTTGAGTGGTTCATGCCATAATATGGAACCAAACTGGACCAATATGGACTGCTAGCTCGATAACAAGTAAATTAATCAGCTGCACTCTCACACATCACAAGTAGGCGTTCCCCTCCACTTTGAAAAAGTCTTTGACAAGACAAATCGTGTCAGTAGGAACACCTATTTGTGATGTGTGAGAGTGCAGCTGATTAATTTACTTGTTATCGAGCTAGTGGTTTTCGGTCCATAGGTGCGCGACCTGCAGGTGGCCTCCGTAGTGTTCGCTACACATTCTCTGTCCTCTGGAAGGAGTTTTTCTCTGTCTCTGAACCGCACAAATAGCGGAATTTCATGAGCAGTGAGTATACTGTTATTACATGCTGCACTCTGCTTTGGATTTGGGGAATTTCACTACACAGAATTGGAAAACTTATCTCGACCATCTGCCACCATTTTCCCAGTATCCATTATTATATACTCCATAGTGCTCTTCACTCAATACTTGTCTGTATTAATTCTCAATTTATATTAACTATATATAGCTGTTCACACTAATATAAATTGTATGTTTCTATCATACTATGTTATGTGGATTGTGCATTTTTGATGCATTTTTAGTCAATAAATTTAATTGATTTTATCTGTTGCTCAATTTAGATTATTTTCAAATTGGTGAAGAATATATATATTTTTAGTTTATTATCAGCACTGTGGTTTTTCTCTTTTTCTTGAACTGTGAAAGAAACTCCTCTCTCAGCCTGGTACTTAGACCCCTGGGTAAACAGACTCTTCCCTATAATAGACGTAGAGGTGTAATATGTAATGTGTGATGAAGCATGGAACTGGAGGGGGCTATAATATGATATGGATGGAAAGGGATGTAACTGGAGGGAGGTATAATATATTATATATGTAGAGGGATATGACTGGAGGGGGGTATAACATGATATGGATGGAGAGGGATGTAACTGGAGGGTGGTATAATATGATATGGATGGAGAGGGATGTGACTGGAGGAGGGTATAATATGATATGGATGGAGAGGGATATGACTTGGGGGGGGATAATATGATATGGATGGGGAGGG
>WWET01006862.1:0-18701 GCA_011038615.1 Limnodynastes dumerilii | reverse complement strand
GGGGGGCCCAAGCTGACCTTTTGCACCTGGGCCCATGAACCTTTAGCTACGCCCCTGACTATAAGCCTCAGCATGGCAAGGATTAATGTCATTCTGCGCAATCAACAATATGTGCAAAAGTGTGTATTGTAACAAAAAAACACATATGTACCCAAACTAATGCTACATTACCCTACATAGTTTACCCTTGATATGCTAACCCCATTAGAATGGATGTTAAGGAATGTGTCCCATTGGAAATTATTATGGGCTGCCAAAAACCGACCTTAGTAAATGAGACCCTAAGACTTTTATAGCAGGTTGTGGCTTTAAATTGTCTCATTATTTCCTTTGTGTGCATTTCTATGGGCCAAATCATAATGTTGCCTCCATTATCAGAAGGTTTTAATAATACTGCCTTATTTTGCAGTAGAGATTTAATAGCCTCTCTTTCTTCTTTTGACACATTGTCTAAAGATGATAAATTAGTTTTTTGGATCCATAATTTGTCTAGATACCGTACTGACACATGTCTGAACCATAGCACAAGTTGACTGTTCTGGCATAAATGTTGATTTTTTTTCCAGAAAGATTTTCTGGATGTTTCTGCACCTAATGTGTCTGTTTCATTTTGTAACTCTATCAAGGTTTGCAGAGCTTTTTGTTCAGGGATGGTTAGAAATAGCTTACTGTTAGTGGACATGTAACCAACTCTTTCTTGTTATTGAAAAAAAAGTTTCAATAACAATTTTCTTGCAAACAGCATCAAATATTTCTGACATTCAAATCTTTCCATTGGAGAGGTGGGGAAGAAGGAAGTATTTTAGATTTTGTTTGTATAGCTGACAGTTCTAAATTAGATACATTTATGACTCTAAGGTAATTCTTATTTTCTCTTATCATTGATTCTGACAATGTTGTTACTCTCCTTTCCCCAGGGGACTGATCTTGGATTTAAATTTTTGTCCTCCCCCTCCCCCTTCTCATCTGACTGTTTCTATGTGCGGTGTCACAGATGTTCCTGAGGGTTTACCTAGTACGTGGAGTATGCAGATGTTTTCCGCAAGAAGGCCGCTGTTTCCCTGTCTCTACTTCAGCCGTATGACTCTGCCATTGACCTCATCCCGGGAGCTAAACTTCCCAAGGAAAGGCTGTTCTATTTGCCCATCCAGAAGCTTCAACTATGGATGAATATATTCTGGAAAATGTAAAGAAGAGATTTAAAAGGCCTTCAAGATCTCCAGTGGGTACAGGGTTCTTTTTTGTTCAGAAATTGTGTTCTGAGACCTTGCATTGATTATCAAAATTATTATTATTATCAAAATTTAAACAAAATCACTGTAAGAAATTGATTTACAAGGTGCATACAACCTTATCCTAATTCATGAGGGTGATGAATATAAGACCGCTTTCATCTGTAGGGTTAATTGGAATCTAAACCAGGTTTAATGCATCAATTTTAATTGCCTTTCAACAACAGGAACCACACATAAAAAAAAACAAACACATGAGGTAAGCCATTAACACCAACATTAACACCATTTTGTTACTTTCTATACAATTACAAACTATAACAATCAAGGTGCATTTATTTGAAAAGTGTATGCTTAACTGATAATCTATTTAATATAAAATTGACTTTTCATGCTGAAAAGGTAGTGTGAATTTCAACATGCAAGAATGTATGTGAGACATAACTATAGATGCTGACATAATTTGTTTTTAATTTTATAATGTGACTCTGCATCTGCATTTTTTTTTTTGGGATGCAACACAAATGTTATTTAGGGAGTGTCTGATACCGTGGCCATAGTGTGTGTCTTGCAAACTCTCTGTGATATAGTAATTTTTTGATTTGAAGATTTTTTTATTTATTCCAGAACATTAATAATGTGTGGCTGAGGAAGTACTGGACCCGCTAGATGGCCATGTGTTTACACTGCTTGATAAACATTATCTTTACTCTGGTAAGTATTATACACACTTTAATACACATCATGTGTTTTCAAACACATCATTTACTTGACCTATGCCAGGCCTGGGCAACCTGTGGCTCTGTAGCTGTTGTGAAACTATAAGTCCCAGCATGATTTCACTAAATTGTAATAGCTGATACGTGACTAAGCATAGTGGGAGTATACATTTCTGAACCCCTGGAGAGCCACAGGTTCACCAGGCCAGCCCTATGGCTACATCACCATAAGCATTACCAGTGTAGTGTTTATAAACAATAGTTATGTGCTACACAGGACAAATATCACTATAAAGTTATGTAAGTTAGAGAAAATCTTTAATACATATTGTGTAGTAATATTTTGCTTGCTTTTTATGTTTTCAGTTTAGACTGTACCAAGTAAGGCAGAAATGTGTGGCTGAGGAGAGTATGACTATATGTAGTCATGTTTATTATACATTACAATAGTGAAAAGTTACAACACTCACAAGTGTTAACAACATTAACCCATACATTATGCCAAATACAAGTAGCTGCACTGCATACTGTTTGACTATAAGGCAATGCACACACGAGTTAAATTATGTTAGTAATGGCCATGTAGCAAATCGTACTAAATTATTATAATTTAACATTAAAAACTTTGTGATTGTATTATAGATGTGAGTGTTGAACTTTTGTGGTTAGTAACTGACATATTAGGTGATGTTACATATGTTTTTGTTACTAATGTGTTTTGAGATATAACATAACATGTTATAATCAGTTAGTTGTCACACTGGAATAGTGTATTAAACTTTACAACAACATCACTTATTTGTTGTGTTTTATTTGTCAAAAAAATAATTTTAGTTTACAATATGTTCTAATAAAAATCTGTGGTTCTGATGTGCAGACCCTGTTTGTTTCAACATGCGAGGATGTACTTTTTTACAAAGTATGTTTCTATTGTTAACTACCATGTGTGTGTCAATTTTTCATATCTGTATACATTTAATCACAACTGTATAAAATGTGTAGAATGTAATAAAAACTACTCTAAAATTATATTTTGTACATTTTTAAATTTAGAAAAAATAACAGACAAAAATTTAAATATTAAATAAAATTTTTACTACTTTTCTTTTTTTTTTGTGTTCAAAATTTGTAAACATACTAAAAAGGTGAAGGCGGTGGGGGGTAGGGAGGTGGAGGGTAGTGTGGTGAGGCAAAAGTGCTGGGGTCTTCCTCCGCTCCTTGACAAGTCGTCTTCTCAGAGGCTGCAGCCTCTGAGAGGGCATTCATCATGCCAGTGGCAGCCTGCAATAGTGCCGTGAAGTGGGCTTGTAGGTTTTGAAAATCTGTAAAAAAAAAATAAAATACTAAATAAATATCTAATATCATAATTATTTATTTTACAAACACATATTATGCAAACTAGCCATCATTTTATAATGTTGTGTCCTGCAATACATAATTATGTATCAAAAATAAGTGTAACTAATGACTCTTTTCCCTTTTAAAATATGACCAATATATACTACAAACATATCTAAATCAATAGTTAACTTATTTCACACACAATACTATGTTCTATCAATTTGTCAATCTCTCTCTCTCTCCTCTCTCTCTCCTCTCTCTCTCTCCTCTCTCTCTCTCTCCTCTCTCTCCATTAGTGTATATGCCTAACTTGAGGAAAAGACATGATTTCATAAACTTGACCACACAACAGTTTCTGTTTAATATATACAATGGATTTTGAGATGACTGATAAAAAGCTACATGAGTTAACTTACAAACATATACAACTGAGTTACCTTTGGTGTGCAGCCAACTTCTTTTTCATTTCAATGTCTGTTTATAATCAGACCACCTAAAGAGGAAAATGTCATGTATATTAAACTTTGTGTAATTTATAGAAAAACAAAGACATTTTAAAATCGCAAAAATACACTAAATTGACACAATTTTTTTTTTTTTTAAAGCACATATATTTTAAATGTCGAAGTTTTGATACACGAGTTTTGAATTAAGATTATCATGGTTACCTTTTTCTCACCATAGAGGTGAAATGATCGTCCACATTAGAATACTGGAGCCATGAAAAAGCATTCAGCTCATCCGTGATGATGGCTGCCTTCTCGTAGGGTCCAAGGTTGGGTGGTGCATCATATAGTTTGTCCAAAACCAACTCCACCAACTTTGAAACTTCAATGAGGGTGAAACTGCGATTCTGTTTTTTCTCAGCTGCTTGTGCCATAGTCAAACCGGAAAACTACAAATTGCTGCTTGGCCACATCCCACTTCTATATGTGGAGATGCATTGTGATATGTATTACTGTTTTTTATTTATTGCTGGGCACTGGTGGCATTATTACAGTGAAACCTCGATTATCCGGGCTAATGACTGGCACCCTTCGGCTGGATAATCAAAAAGCACGGATAATTGAAACAGTATTGAATACAGTACAGTGAATGCTAGTACAAGTGCAGGGCAGTGCTAGGAGTGGGTCCAGGGTTGTTGTAATGGCCAAATTGCAGGTAGATGGCTGTGCAAACGGAGGAGCTCCTTCACTGTGCTTCCATTCTGCTCGGCATCCAGGACACGCCCCCTGTTTTACAGGCATGTCTGCTGAGCTCAGCAGCACGGATAATCCAATTGCTGGTTAATCGAGTCATGGATAATCAAGGTTCTACTGTATTTAGGTTTTTTTTTGTATTAAGGGGCACTGGTGGTATTGATTTATATTTATTGCGGGGCACTGGCGGTATTGATTTTTGTTTATTTAGGGGCACTGGTGGTATTGTTTATTATTTATTTAGGGGCACTTGTGCAATGTATTTTAGTCATTTTTGTGGGGGCACGTGAAGCGTTTTTTTTGTTTTAGGGAGCGGACACTGTATGTATTTTTTTTAACTAAATGGCCATGTGTAGTTCTTTGTAACGGGATATGCTGCCGATAATAGTTCTACAAGCGCTAGCATGCCTTGTCATTCATGGGCATGCTTGCGCCTGTAGTTCTACTACCGACATTATGCCCTGTCGGCCGGCCCTTTATTTATGACAGGTCGGCTGGCATTGGGGTATAGATATACCCTGGTCCAGCGTGTGAAATTTGCCAAGTCTCACGATGGAAATTGAGATTTCCCTCTAGTTTTTAACAAGTCGGATGTGCCTGGCACATCCGCATACTACTCTGAGTAGCACCTTACGTGCTATTCAGAGTGGGCTATAGGACGCACATGCTCGGAACTCTGAATCAGGTCCAAAGTTGCCATTTGTCCAAGCAAAAGCCTATGCAATTATTAAATGGCTTATTCAGAGATGCAGTTACACCTTGTTTTTAAGGTGCAAGTGTACAGCTGCGCTTAACATTTAGTCAAAGTAAGGGCTGTAAAAGAAGTAATGTTTTATTGCATGCATGAAAACTGCATTCGTTTTACACATAGAATTAAATCATGCATAGCTTCAGGTTCATGCCATAAACTAGAGTTGAGCTAAGAACTTTCAAGTCCTATTTTGGAATCAGCTTAAAATAATTACATGTGTCTCCCATTGCTGTTCAACATGGTATTGCTCAGGTCTATCCTTAACCCTTTATAAAAAGTAACAAAACAAGAAGTGCAACTGCGCTTTCGGATGGGTATAATGGATAAAATAATAATAATAATCTGACAAAACTCCAGCTGCTTGAACCAGAGTTGACCAAACCCTAAAATGAAAACATAGGAAAAGATAGGAAGCGCTCGGAGTATATCAGATAATTTATTAGAATTGCACCAGATACTAGCAATATAAAAAATACACTTATAAGACACATATATAAGTGCACATATGCTAAATACTAACAATAAAAATAGACTATAATATTGACATAAAAGGACCACCAATATAAAACAAATATAGTGGCTCTGTGTGTTGTTTCTAACTCATCCATATTAGGCTTGTAGAAGTTAATCATCCAAACAGGTAACAGGAATAACTTCACATCAGAGTAATTATAGCAATTCATAGAACTCCCAAGGATCTGTATTTATATTTTGTAGAACCACTGAGATGTAATACAAAGAAAAGAGGCAATAGTGTCTTATAGACTCCAAAGAAGATTGGTGGTATGCAATATCCTAAGGATGTAATAGGATCCAGCCAGACAGTCCTGAGTATCGATGTAAAATGCAACTTAATAGACTGCTATGGAGTGTGGGATATAGGATAGTAGTGGCAGCAATCAAAGGCAATATCCGATAAATATCAAGTCTTCTGGTATCGATAATTACCAACTTGTGGTGCTCCTTCGGCAGGATAGATGATTATACCGGAGACTGTCAGCAAGCCGCATATGAAGATATTCTCCCACACTTTCGATTAGCAATCTTGTATGCAACAAGCTACGAAGTCTGTCTGAGTGAGTCGCTTGTAGCGCCGATATCGGCAGCCCTCCCAGAGGGGTTAGTGAATATCCTGAGATCAGTAAGCGGCATGTTGAGAACACGTGTAGGGCCGGTCTTATACGGCTCTGTAGGATGGTGTAGCGATCTTCTTATAAATTTGGGATAGCGAGGGAGTCCAATAGATTAAAGTGCAACAATTGCAAAAGGTGGTCCTGAAGTATCCAGCTGTAAGTATTAGCACCTCTTACGCGTTTCTCTAGGGATTGGTTTCATCAGAGAGTATGAGGCAGTCCTCATACTGCCTCATTTATATCTCCAGTGCACAGGTGTAGATTAACCCTTAGTTAACATAACATAATTAGGTAAACAGCAAAAAAGAAAGTATATTCTAACAATATTCACATAAAATTAACCTAAAACTGTACTGTCATGAATATGAGTTGTCGCTATACTCTAATATACCTCACCAAAAAGGCATAAACACTATTGATTTAGTATTATCTCAAGATTCGTCAGTCACAGCTGATTTACAGCACTTTTTGGTGGAGGGTGTATCTTTTATTCTTACTCACAATTTCTTTGTTTCACGGGAGTCATTATTTACAGCTAAAGGGTTCTGCCATGGGCACCAGATTTGCCCCGAGTTATGCAAACCTCTTTATGGGTCGCCTTGAAGACGAACTCATTTGGGGCGGACCATTCGGGGCGAATTTGGTTTCCTATGGCAGATACATTGATGATTTGTTTTTAGTTTGGGATGGGGATGTTTCTTCCGTTAATTCCTTTATGGAACATTTGAATCACAATGCCTATGGTCTAAAGTTCACTTTCAATCTTAGCTCTGACTCCATAAACTATTTAGACATTACCGTATTTGTTGAAAATGGCCGTTTACAAACAAAAAACTACAGGAAAGATGTTGATAAAAGTACCTTCTTAAATTACAGGAGTTGTCATATGAATAAATGGAAACAGAACATACCGCAGGGCCAATTTCTCCGTCTTCAGAGAAACTGCTCCTCGGTGATGGACTTTAAAAAGCAAAGTGAAGATATGAAAAGTGCTTTCATCCAACAAATTAATAGGATGCTACAAATGTGGGAGAAGTCAATGTATTACGTGTGGGTTTATTGACCAAAAACATAAAACTTTTTGTGTCTCATCTGAAAATAATAAATATAGCATTAAGACCTATATCAATTGCAAAAGTGTGTATGTAGTATACTTGATAACCTGTGGTTGCGGTATGGGCTATGTGGGCCACACCACAAGAGAATTAAGTACAAGATTTTTAGAACACAGAAGGGGAATACTGAATAACAAGCCTCACTTGCTATATAAGCATGTTAATTCTGTGCACAGCAGTAGTCTTGACTCACTGACAGTAAAGGGATCAAACAGATCAAATTCACTGTCAGGGAGGGGGACCGATTCTCTCTTCTTTGTAAGAGAGAATCATATTGGATCTTTAGGCTCAACACCTTAAGTCCAAATGGATTTAATGATTCTATAGAACTGGACCATGATTGATGTGCTTCCTATTAGGGGATTGATTTAGATTGTGTGTATATATCCTGTGATAAACCCAAGTCTCTCCATATCTATTTTTAGTTTTTTGTCTATGCATTTATATGCGAAGATGTATGTGTATGTATATGTGCGCGTATATACATATGTATGTGTGTGTGTGTGTATATATATATATATATATATATATATATATGTGTGTGTGTGTGTATGTGTCCTGCTGTTCATTTCACATTGTATTTAAGCATAGTGTTATCAATCATCTCTACCAGGGCCCTTTGAATGTAATCATCTATACTTTCATTGGGCCGGATCCAGAACTACGTCCGTCTTCCATAGACGGACGTAGTTCAATAAACAGTAGCTACTGCGCATGCGTAGTAGCTATTGTACGTAATCTGCATATCATTTCGATACGTAGATTGCGTATATGCGTTCTAAAAGACCGCATATACGCAATCTATGTATCGAAACGATGCGCAGATTACGTACAATAGCTACTACGCATGCGCAGTAGCTACTGTTTATTGAACTACGTCCGTGGAAGACGGACGTAGTTCTGGATCTGGCCCATTAAAATTTGTATCAGAACTTCAAAATATTGCAGATAATTAATGCAATAAAATAAAAATAAATTATGACTATTTAGTTCCGGCATGGATCAATGTATACTGTGCCTTACAACATATAAGCCAGCTTACACGTTAGAGGACCATTAAACATGCATGTCAGGCAGAGACATACTTATCAATATTAAAGTGACAACGTGCTAATACATATGTATTTATTAAAATATAAATATCAATATGAATAAATATTAGATCACAGGGATCCTATAAAAAAGGGGGTGAGCTCAAAGGCTTCATTTAAGCCTTTCGGATTCAACGTGTTTAAAGTAGAGATCCAAAAACATTCTCGCTGTGCGAGTTTCTTCAGTCTGTCTCCCCCTCTTATATCCACAGGAATGTGTTCTATAGCCCTAATCCGCATTGAATCAGGTTTCCCCCCGTGTTTTTGTTTAAAATGACAGGGTACACTGTGGTTCTGGGTTTGATTTAGAATACTCCTAAAATGCTCCATTGCTCGAATTTTGAGGGGGCGTTTGGTTTGACCAACATATGCCAACCCGCACCCACATTTTAATAAGTACAACACATGAGTTGTATTGCAATTTGTAAAATGTTTAATTTTAAAATCTTTAGTACCCTCTGCATTCTTAAAAGTCTTATGTTTACAATCCCCTGTGGGGATTAAAGTGGGTTGTGCTTTTTTGGGGGATAAACAAGGTAACATGCTAGGAACCAATATTGATTTTAAATTCTTGGCACGTCTATATCTTACATTAGGGTTTCGTGGAAGGGTGGGAGCCAGGACTGGATCAGATTCCAGCACTGCCCAGTGTTTGCACAAGATGTTTTTAACTTTTAGTGCCGAGTTAGTATAATCAGTATTGAAGGAACAATTTATCAATCCATTATCTGAATACTCCTTCTCTTTCTCAGCATAAGTAAGGAGAGAGTTTCATTCCAAAGCCCTAGCCCTTTGGAGACTATCTTCAATCAAATGACTTGGATATTTACGTTCGGAAAATCTGGCCTTATATGTAATGGCCTGTTCCTCAAATTTTTGGGTTGAGGAGCAATTTTGTTTTAAACATAAAAATTGCGAATAGGGGATGTTCTTTTTCCATAAACCTAGATGACAACTGTCATACTGGAGGTAACTATTTGAAAGTATACGAAGTCACCTCTTTCTCTCCAGGGTTATCTGGGGCTTGTAATACCAAATCTAGTTACTCTATTTTCATACCCCCAAACTTATGGGTAAATTTTAGGCCATAATTATTAGAATTTAGGCCTTCCACAAACCTTCCAAATTCCAGTTCCGATCCTTCCCACACAAAGAGCAGATCATCTATATAACGTCTATAAAATGTTATTTGATCTTTTTTGGGGTGATTGTAAATACATTTCCGCTCCCAGCTGCCCACAAACAAGTTTGCGAAGCTGGGAGCGAAAATTGACCCCATCGCAGTCCCATTTAACTGGAAGGTAGTATGTGTCAAGAAATAAAAAATAATTATTTTCTAACACGAACCTGGCACATGAAATTAAAAATTTGACAAGATCGGCAGGTATTTTAGGGTCTTGTTCTAAAACCTCCTGCATGGCTGCTAAACCCAATGAATGAGGGATGGAGGTGTACAGTGCCTGTACATCCACTGTACACCAATTCTACCCCTCTTTCCATATTATCTCAGATACAAGGTGCAACACTTGTGTGGAGTCCTTCACGTAGGATTCCAATTTGAGGACATATTGCTTAATATATATGTCCACGAATTCCGAAACTCCAGCTGTGACAGACCCAATCCCCGAGACTATAGGCCTCTCTGGGGGATTGAGTCTGTCTTTGTGGAGCTTCAGAAGGTGGTAAAATGTGGCCACCCTGGGGGTTTTGTTCATGAGGTAGTTAAATTCCTCTGAAGAAATACATTTTTTGGACAATAATTCCAGTAGGAGAATTTCCAATTCTTCCACAAATATATTAGTGGGGTCTGTAGTTAAAACTTTATAAAATTCTGGGTCATTTAACAGATGCATGGTTTCCTGTACATAGTATTCTCTGTCTAAAACAGCTACCCCCCCTTATCTTCCTGCTTAATTACAATTTGTTTATTATCAGTAAGAGATTTTAAAGCTGACTTTTCCCATTTGTTCAAATTTCCACCTTGTTTTGGATAACTATAATCCAATTTTTCAAGATCTTTTTTTACTAGCTCTGTAAATAATTCTATACATGGTCCCCACGTTTCTAAAGGGAAAAAATTGGATTTAGGTTTTAAACCTGACCTAGGTACAACACAATCCTCTACTGATGACACAACTTGTGTATCCACATTTCTTTGATTTCTTTGCTCCTGTTTTAAAAAAATTACGTTTAAGTGTTAAGTTCCTTGAGAACTTTAATAGTTCAATCATCGTATTGAACCTATTAGGTGGACAAGTGGGAGCAAAAGACAGACCGCACTGTAATAATTGTAGTTCAGCCTGGTTTAACGGAACTTTTGATAAGTTAAATATTCCTTTTATGTCTGGTTTTGCTTTTTCTTTTCTGGAGGTTTTAGAGGTTCATTTCCCTCGTCTAATTGTCTTTTTCTCGTTGACACTAATAGGCTTGGGAGATCTTGTTGTATTAACATGTGTTTCTTTTGAAACGGTTTGTCCGTAATTCTTGTTTCCCCTAAAAAAGAATTTGTACCTGAAGTACTTGGTGTCGGTGTTTCAGGAATGGGGGATGCTTCTACATCTTGCTCTAATACTTGAAATCAATTGAACATAGTAACAGAATTCTCATTATTACTTTTATTTTCCAGATCTGTCCCTTTTGATTTCCCGGGGACCTTTTCCCATCTAGTTCCCTGGTCAGACGGTTTATTTTTTCTATTGTAAGGAGTATTTTTATTGTAATTTCTATTAGTATTATTGGCGCTCTTATTTTTCTTAATAATGGCAGATTTAGTGCTTTGTAGAATGGTCCTATTTGAAGTGGTAGAACTCAGTTGATTTTGTTTATTCTTTTTGGGCCAATCTCTAACTTGATTTAGTTGGTAATCTTTGCAATCTCTCTGAAATTTGCCACGTTTGTTGTTAATAATGCTAGTTTCTATTCTATTTACTTTTTCTTCTAGTTCTAATGTAGCCATTTTGAAATCCTCGTCTGTTTTTTATCATCAAATTTTGCTCCTAAAGAGCTGATATCTTTCTCTATATTCACAAGGTCTTGTTTTTTTTCTGAAATTAAAAGTTTCATCAGCTCAATTGAGCAAGTGTCCATGATACTAAACCACTTTAATAAAAAAGTAGGATCAGTTTCTTTATATGCTGGAGGTTTTGTTAATCTCAAGCCCTGTGGGATTTTACTGCTAGATATATAATTTTCTAAAATTTGTATGTCCCAGAAAGCCTTAGCCTCCTTAATTAGGGCATACTCCAAACGTAGCAGATTTTCCTTCCATTGATCACTAAATTGAGGCACCTGAGGCTCAACCTCAGTGACTTCAAAAAATTTTAGAGTCTCAGTGGATCTAATTTTCCCTAAGTCTTAGGACCTGAATAACATATTCAAGGACTATCTGTGAGGTGTAAACAACCAAAGAAGGAATAACAATAGAACAATACAAACGGTTTTGGTGTGCTCAATCACTAGATTTCAAACAGGCTTTTAATAGCCAGGTAGTCCAATAAGTCCAAAGGATTGTTACACAATGTGTATTGTACACCAGATATTTCAAATACCGCTGCTCTCCTCAAACGGCAATTGATTCCTCAAACAATTGCAAAGTGGAAATCTAGAAAGATATAGAGTGGAGAAGGCGCTTCATGATGCAATATCGATTTTATTCTGTACAAACAAATGGTAAAAAAGGCGTACCAGTTTTGGTGGAATCACATAAAATGATTCAAACAAGCGTATGTGCAAGTAACTGCTGCACAGCGGGACTCCCGGCAAGGTAGCTCCCGGTGCAGTGAGCTAAACAGCATGTGTAATCGCTCGTCTGCTTGTAAACAATGAGTCAGTGGAAGGAGGTCCCAGCTCTGGCCCTACGCGTTTTGTCGGTCTGACTTCATCAGGGGATGTGTTTAGCATGCGGTCTTACAGGGCTTATATACCTCCCTTCAACAATATAATGAACAGTACTTAAGAACACAGTATCACATGATACAGATTCAGATACTAACAACGACTAACGGCTCCGACCTTTTTTTTTTATTTCTTTTTTTCAAAGTAAAAAAAAAAAATGTTCCCCCTGCCTGCCCCGCCGCCGCAACCTATGTGTAAAAAATAAATAAATAAAGTCCCGGCCGACAGGGATACTGTCGGTAGTAGAACTACAGGCACAAGCATGAATGACAAGGCATGCTAGCACTTGTAGAACTACTATCGGCAAATCCCTACACATGCCCATTTAGTTGAAAAAAAACATACACTGCCAGTTCCCTAAAAAAAAATGCAAAGCTCCACGTGCCGCCACAAAAAAACAAAAAACAAAAAAATACATTCCACAAGTGCCCCTTAACTAAGAAAAACCAATGCCACATATGCCCCAACATAAATGCAGCATGCCCTGTCCCAAATCCCTACACATGCCCATTTAGTTGAAAAAAAACATACACTGCCAGTTCCCTAAAAAAAAATGCAAAGCTCCACGTGCCGCCACAAAAAAACAAAAAACAAAAAAATACATTCCACAAGTGCCCCTTAACTAAGAAAAACCAATGCCACATATGCCCCAACATAAATAAAAACCATTGCCACATATACCCCAACATAAATAAAAAAACAATGCCACATATGCCCCAACATAAATAAAAACCAATGCCACATATGCCCCAACATAAATAAAAAAACAATGCCACATATGCCCCAGCATAAATAAAATACATTGCCACATATGCCATAACATAAATAAAATACATTGCCACATATGCCATAACATAAATAAAATACATTGCCACATATGCCCCCTCAAAAAATGTAATGCCCCAAAAAAATGCCCATAATATGGCCAGAAAATAAAAATAAAAAGGGGTAAATTTTCAACTAAACAGGGATTTTTATTTTTTTTTACATTTTTTTCTGCTTCGGTGCGCTGCCCTGAGCTGTTAGAATCGTAGGGCTTTTTCCACATTCAGCGGACTGGTGTGCACGGAGTATTTAAATGAGAAAACTCCGCCAGCAATCCGACTTCCTTCCGCATTTAGCGCATGCGCAGTTCCTTATAAAAGCATTGCATCCGTGTGAATTTCACACGGATGCAATACTTTGAATCAGGTCCTCAGTATTTAATATAGAAGCCATGTTAGTCTGTCAAGATTAGAAGATAGCATTTGGATTTGCAACAGCAGCAATTTATAGAACTGCAAATGAGCGGTGAAAGCCGTGTTTATTTACTGCAGCATCTTATTTCTAAATCTGATTAAAATCGTGTAGATAGCAGCTTTGTTAAATTGCTAAAAATGGTTAACATATTTAAAAAAAAATGTAACAGCAATCTATAATGATAAAACTATTTATGATTGTTGAAAGCCACTTTTATCTGGGAAGCAGCATTTCTTAATTAATTTGGTCGCTGTAGCTAGTTGTTGCCAAGTGCTCCATGGATAGATAGCATTATACTATAATTTTATAACTGCATTGATTAACATGTCAATGCAATGTTAATATAACAGTAACAACATAAACTACTACTAAAATACTTGGCCATCAACAGCAACAATACTAATGACTAATATGCTTATCAGTTGTATACGTAATTATAATTGAGATAACATTATACCAAGTTTAAATTTAGTGCTGCATTGTCTATTTTAAATATTAAAATTGTTAGCATCACGTCTGTGATGTACCAAGGTTTAACTAAAGAACATACTGTAAATTAGAAAAAAATTTAATTTACAAAAGTCTTATAAATAATATATCAATTCTTTAATTCATCTTGAATACAAGCACGTGGTAGAGATATTTTTGATACTGTTGATGAGAGCCTTCTTTCTTATTGACTTTAGATTCACTTCCCTCTAAGCAATTCACATATCTATTTTAAATATTTCACTATTTTTTTTATGTAAATATTAATAAAGATTAAGTGTGAAATAGGTACACACGGATTTGCAAATATATGCGCCTTAGTTGCAAGGCAACACCCATGACACTCCCTTCACTTACGGATTTTAGCAGACTTCCGTCACCATAGGGCAACCTTAACTCTACGTGTGTATATTTGTGCGTAAGTTGCTTAGGTACGTGCATACTTTCCAAACCGCACCCATATTAGGCCATTTAAACTTATCTTCCAACATACATAGAACTGGCACACCCCTTTGAACGAATTGCACTAAGCACGGATTTGAAGTCTGCGCCTAATGCATTTCCATTCTGAAATCCAACGTAGCTTGCGTAGTTTACCGGCTCTTCCAGGATACCAGGAGAAATGCCCGAATTTTGTGAGTCTCCTAGATATTCCGGGAGAGTCGGCAACTATGATTTTAATTTTATTACACTGGTGCCTCCATCCTAAACCACTTTAATATTGTTATGGTCAAAATAAATGATTGTCCGACCAGATTGTATATAGTTGCTCTAGATTAACAATAATTTATTAGGCATGCACAGATGGAGAGTAAATACAAACATTTAAAATATGATGGCAATAGTACATCAAACAACAATAGAACAGCTATAACACTGAACAAGGTATAGAAACAAAAGCAATCATAATATCAAGAAACCTAGATACATAAGCAGCAAATACAGTAAATATCAATAAAGATTAAGGGCCAGATTCAGTGTTTAAGCGGATCAGTAGCTACAAAGCCTAACTGAGTTGCCTAGGTTTCAGTAGAGACGCGCAACTCTGAATAGGATGTTGTAAAAAAAGGAAAGTTGTTTCAAATAACCACAGTTGGAGTCCTACATGCTCTGGTTGTGGGTTATGTTTATTTTTTTTTGTTTATATAAATAGTTTTTCAAAAACAATAATGTAATAGCTGTCATTAGCACCGGGATGTTGTCTGTAATGAAACGCTTACAAAATGGGATCTAGTACAGATGAAGATCCCATCAAAGCAGGAAAGTATGATTTTTTTTTTTGTATTTAATGTAAACATATTTTTTACAGTAACAGCTGGCCCTTTATTTTATTAGGGAACTAGGAAGGGAATTTACATGCTGTGGTGGGCCCTTTATGCAGGGCATGCTGGCGCTTGTGGTTCTCCTTGGGTATGCTGTTGCTTGTAGCATTATAAGCATAAGCATGCCTGATATTTTACATATATTTGCCTTTTTGTTTTTTATGTGGAGGGGGTTATATAATGTTAAATATATTTATTGCTTTTTTATTTGGTACCATGTCTTTTTTTTACATTTTATTTTTCATTTCATTTTAACACAACACGATGACCTGTGTCTTCCACTTACACCATCCCGTGGGATGGTGTAAGCGAATGGCGGAAGCACAGGTAATGTACAGCACTATATCACATATTTAAATGAGAAAACTACCCCTTTTCTCATTTAAATATCATGGTACTGCACGTTTCACTGGCACAGTGCTGCCGGATGTGGACACACCCCTCCAATGACTGCACAATCAAGCTGGTTCCAGGGGCAAAATTGTCTCATTCCTGACCTTTTCGTGACCTAAGGCTAAGGCCATAGATAATTATTATTAATCATTATCAAGGAGAACCTGGAGAAAGGGTTTATACATCCATCCAAATACCCAGAGGGATGTGCTTTTTTTTATGACAAATAAGGACAGATCTCTTAAATCCTGTATAGACTGTAGTGGCCTCTATAAGATTTAGCTATGAGATATTTACCCTTAATTCTACCTTTGAAACCAACTAAAAGATACTGCGGTTTACACGAAAATCGGCCCGAGTTCGGTTCTGGCAATCACTCCATAAAATTTTTTATGGGAAGTAGAAAGGGTTCAGAGAAGGGAAACAAAACTGACAAAGGGTATGGTCAATGAGTCAATAAGATATGAGGAAAGGCTAGCCAGTTTAGGCATGTGTACTTTAGAACAGAGGCATCTAAGAGGAGATATAATCAATATAAACAATTACATAAAGGGTCAATAAAGAGAACTTTTAAGGGATCTTTTTACCCCAAGGACTGCACCCTAAGGTTATAGGAGAAGCAGTTTTACAACCAGCAAAGGAACGGGTTCTTTACAGTAAGGGAAGTCAAGATATGGAATTTACTGCCAGGGAAGGTATTGAAGACAGATTGTATTGATTTATTTAAGAAAGAGTTAGACAAATTGTTAGCGGTATCCAGGGTTACCTGGACCGTTAATTAAAATGAAGGATTGTAGTGGATCCTGGGAGTAATAGGACTGCCATCTTGGATCAGGAGGGATCTTTCCAGATTGAAACAGATGGAAGGATGATTCATATGGCTCAGTTTCAATTCTAAGATAGCAGGATAGCTATAAGAGGTTAAACTTGATAGACTTGTCCTTCTTCAACTCCAAACAAAATAGAAACAAAGGGAAAAAAAATGCCTCAGCAACACTGCCATAAACCAGTAACAGACTAGGAAGTTGTTCTTTCTAGTTTGTCACTTTAAGGAGTGTCTCCTCCTTCACAGCTGCTGGGATATCATTTCCCTATTTTTCAACAGCATCTATATTGTCTATCCAATTTAAGCGCTGGTAGCACTTTTTCTCAGTAACAGACTATACTGTTCTATCTGTAAAATAAAACGCATAAAAATGTCCATTACACATATTTGTGCAAATATATGATAAGCTACCAGCCACCATCAAGGCCTTTCTGAATATGGTGGTCCTAACTCTAACAATGAGAGTACCAATGTTGGGTCATATAAATATGTTTTTAAGTTGAGAGCCAAACTTACCTCAGGAGACACCCCTTAAAGCCTCCAAAAAGGCTGCTGTGGAACAAATCCCCCTCTCAGCGGCTGCTCCCAGACAAGCCCACAAACAGTACAAACACAGAATGAAAGTTAAACAAATCTAGGAAGTGGAGGAAATAATAAGCGCTAAGGTGTATCATCAGAGGGAAGTGTCAGATATAATAAAACTAAACACTATAAGAATAGAGTCCAATCAGTTCATTCCTAGAAGTGCCACCCTTACCCCTCGCGGGGAGAATGAGGGAAGACAAATGAAATGAAACAAAACAGTGTTTATTAATAACAGAAAAAAACAATGTAAAATAAGGGATGGAAACAATGCATACCAGGAAGATAGAAATCAAACAGTCTCTGTATGGCCAGAAAGACCCAGGTGCTGGCTAGATGGTGAATGACAGGTACTGCTGGTCCTGGTAGGTAGTGTCCAAAATCCCTCGCTGCTGCTGACTCTTACGCGTTTCAGGCTCTCTCTGAGCCCTTTCTCAAAGTTCCAGGTGGCGGTGTGTGTATTTTCCGGTTTTATGCGACGGCGTCCTCCTGGATTGGCTAAGAAGATCAGCTGGCCAGCTCCAGTAACTTGTAAGTCTAATCTTCAAAATTTAACAACTAATCTGACACTTCCAACATTAATAAATACATAAAAACAGGTTCAGAGAAGATTCCCTCTAATTTGAGTAAAGCGTGTCTAGTTGTCATGGTGATCGTGTACACAAAAAAACCGCAAACGCAGCGGTGAGAAAAACCACAATCGCAGTGGTGAGAGAAAAACCCATAGCCGTGGTGGTGAAGTAAACATCTGAACAAGGAATGGTATTAAGAGAAAACCCATAAGGTATGGTTCTCAGCTCTGCAGTGACTGAATATACACTTATAACATAAAAACACATGAGATAACAACATCAACATACAAAGTGTTACACTGTGTGCCAAAGGGTAGGTGAAATGATGCTAAACCTAACCAAATGCAATGTAGAGTGAATCTAATATTTGTGCAATGACAAATACTATGCCAATAATATATACAATATTATATTATACAAATAATAATATATTATATACAAATACTATACAGACAATATATACAGTATACAATATACAATAAAGTGATTTGCTAAAAAGCAGGTGCAATGATTACGGTATGCAGTCCCCGGTTAGAAAATGCCAATTTCGAAAATCTCTATTTCAACCACTAAATTGCGAATTTTCGCTATTTCGAAAGTTCGCTATTTCGAATTTTAGCTATTTCGAACGTTCCCTATTTCGAATCTAATAGGTTACGAAACATGCACATTTCGATTGTATTTCTATTTCGATTGTTGTATTTTCGATTATTCTCTACTGCTATTATTCTCAAATTCGAACAATTCTATTTCATAAAGCTCCCTATTCAGAATATACAGTGAAACCTCGATTATCCGGGCTA
>WWET01006861.1:48327-61390 GCA_011038615.1 Limnodynastes dumerilii | reverse complement strand
GTGGGCTCCGGACACAGCTCAGGTCACAAACCGTCAGAGACAGCCAGCAGCAGCAGCACCAGAACTCAGGTAAGCACCAGCGTTAAAAGGCTGGTGGATGGTGCAGTGATATTTAAGGGAGGGAAAATCCTTCGCCCACCAGCCAATTAACGCTGGCAGTGGGCGTTAATTGAAAAACTATTGAATCAGTGCTATTTTACCGCTGGATCATCGGCGATACCAGCGTTATTTTGTAGTCAGCGTTAATTTCTAATTAACGCTGACAATTGAATCGGGCCCAGAAAGTGTGTTTTATATGTTCTTCTCCAATTGATTATGTAATTGTTACATGGAATGTGATATTAATGCTATAATTTATTGAGTGTCAATTATAATTGAAATATTGTGAGTTAGTGGAGAAAGGAGTGATAATGAAGTAAGTAGAAAAGTGAAATTTATGCATATTAGGAACTGCGCAACTTTATTGTTGAATGAGATAAATTAATCATATCACAATATAATTTAAATGCTCTGTCTTTAAATGGGAATGTACCAAACTGTTTTATTGTACTATTCAGAATAAGTTTTTGGCTCATACTTACTTAAAGATTTTTATTAGATATTTATTAAAACTAAATTTAATTTCATTAAACGCTGTTGAAAGTGAGTCTGAGTTTTCTTGCAGTGCTTATACCTCTGCAATCCACTATCCACCAATACCATCAATGATAAAAACCTGTAGCCCTTACCACCCGGGTATCACACTAATTGCTTGTTCGTTTCGTTCTATGTGGTGGCAAGGTGCAGGTTCTTTCCATGGGGAAAAAAAACCCATTGTCCTGGATGTTCAAAATCTCTTTGGTTTGTTCTTGTTCAATGTTTAGCTAAATAGAATAATGCATTTCAGCATACGGTTGATGAAGCTTTTCCCACTTCCATGTTATGCAGTGGGCATGTGCTTGCAAGGCAAAAGGAACTTGCACCAATCTTCACTGGTGCAAGATAGACTGTCACTTCCTAAATTTACATGGTGGTTAATTTCTTGATCATACTTGAACTGGACCAGAAAGATGCCAGTTTCCATATTCAAACAGTTTATATAGTCTTTGTACAGCTTGCTAAACTATCTTATTAACATGTCTGTATCCCTAATTATACTGTACACTTTTTGTTCTTCAGAAAATCTGACAATTTCTGCTTATATTTTTGGTACATTTCAGATCCTTGACTGCATTTACCTAAAGAAAAAGAAAGGCTTTTTAATGAGTATTATCAGATTTAATGAAAATAAGGATTTGAGAGGCAAGAGTTAAGTGGTGAATGCAGAAATGAACACCATGATATGTAAAGGTTTCCTGGGGGCTAAATATTGTGTGGTAACATACTGTATACAGAAAACATTCATAAAGAAAAATACATAGTAAATGATAAAATCGCAACTAAAAATAAATTATATAAACATTTATTGTCACAAATATTTTACATAAGATCCCACCAAGATGTTATCAGATGCATTTAGCTATAATTTTTTCATTGTAATACGAAATTAAATAGCATTGTAAGAATTCACTTTGAATTCAGGAATTGATACAAAATGATAGATGAAAATTTTACGTGGGCAACTCAACTTCTTTGTGTGTCATGTGAGTAGTCTTCTGTTCACAAAATGTGTGTCAAATTATGTCCCAGCAGTTCCTCCTGGTGGAACAAGCACCTGGCCAATCCTGAGGCACCTCCTATTTACGTATAACAAAAGAAAAAGGGTGCCATAAATTCCAAATCCAAATGTCTAGAATATCAAATATCAAATCACCTACATTTATTCATCATGTTACATAGCAGCAAATATTTTTTTTAAAAAAGTAGCTAAATAGGCACCTGTGCCTAAATATCAAATTTCCATTAATTGTCATGTATAAATATAATTACTGCAATGGATATATAAAATAGAAAAGGTGTAGTAAGGGAACAGAGTATAATGCTAGCAATTTAATATCATTAGTTTAGTGCGCCTAAAAACAGGTTATCATGTGCACATTTGCATGGTCCCTATTACTAGAAAGAGAACTAAAAAGAAACAGGCCACCTCACTGTGGATCTTCACTCTAAACCGGCCCGCTAACTGTCCCTTAATCACACAGATGCATCTGTTGTAATGTTGGCAAGGAAAGCTGCTAATTTGGAAGCTGTGGGCATCACCGGAACGAAGAGGACTAACATACATTTTGCTGCACCCTTTTTCAAGGTCTTCTAGGATGTCTGAGGTACAAATATTTAAAGATCATCCAACCAATGAAAGATTTCCTTGACTAATCAGATGCACCTGACACATTAAAAGCTAATAAACATACATTAGATCTATATTCATTGCATTGTATTTATTATGGGACATATGGAGTTTATTTTTTATCAGTTGTGTCCTTCGTCCTCTTAAATTATCTTGTCCTCTTGTATCTTATCTTCCTGCCTCTCAATCTCCATCTTAGGGGTCCCCTCCTGCTCTCCTCATTTGGTCTGCTGAGAGAGAACTGGCATGCATGATGTTAGAGCTTGACTTGTGCAGTCATGATGGGAGGAGTCAGAATAGTAAACCCCCTAATAAACATAAGTGTAATTTATTTGTTCCCTCACATTGTATCAAAGTTTATGAGAGACTCCCCGACGAGCATGTGATCTCCCTAACTTCCTGAACTGTTGTTGGGGATGAGTAAAATAAAAAGCGCTAATGGTGTTATCCAACTGGATAAATGAATAAATAGTAATAATGATCTACTGATCTACTACATTTAAATTGAATAAACAGCCCCAACATCCTTTTTTTTTTTAAACTTCATGTGTAATGTGTGTGGTTCCCCAATAGCACTCACCTCTTGAACAAACCAACCTGAATTAAAGACACCAACAACAGGATTAGGAACTATACATTTTATTATCATAACTATTTAATTTGATTGGCTATCAAAGATCAACTAGGATCTAATAACCCAACCATCACAACACACTCCATCAGCCCTCAGCATAACACCTCATTTAAGTGTAATACGAGACTGCCCGCATGTGCGCGTCTCTAGCATCGGGCAACACCACCACTTAATTGTCTACGTCGGTTCTACTGAGGGGATGCCACCCAGGTCATTACCACCAACATGCAAAATCACTACACTGGGTCGTTAATATACCAGCATATCATGGGCCAAATGTTCCAAAACCCGAGGCCATATCATGCCACTAACACCCTTTCAGTTCAAGACAAATCCATGCAAGTTAAACTTTTGTACACCTAAGCCCAAAAAATAAAGGAATGGCCTACCAACCATACCATCTTGTGCTTTGACACCCCTGTTGAAAGAATAGTAGAAAAGCATAAGCAATTGTAAAACTATGGTTTAAACTACTTTTAGGAATAAAATTTAACTAACAATACTCGATCTAGATAAAGTTGTAATAGGGGTCAGATCCGCAGAGAAGCAAAGTACACACACAATAGCAGTGAATTTTTTATATTTGCTGATAGCTAAATAATATATCACACAATATTATACAGAAACTTGTAATGAATTCTCAGTGTAATAAGCTTGTTTTTTTTAAAATGTAAAGCAGGTCCAACAAATTATTACAACTTCATCAATTTTTTACACATATATAACAAAAATTACCACATTAAATATTTCCTTTAACAGTTTTACATTTACACTGTTCCTAAACACACTTTGGAAATAATTGCCCTATAAATAGTTATTTCTTAGAACAAATTACAAAAAAACTTCAATAAATTCTTGTCAAGAGGATAAGCAACACTGTAACTAGAATTAAAGTTCCCTTTTATCTCTCGCTTGTAATTATGTAATTATAATAACAATATTTACAAAATAAATTAACTACAGTTTGAATATGTAAAAAGAATACTACAACTCCTCCTTAACTTACTCTAAATTTCACCTCCTTCCACCTGTTACGCTAAATTTACAACTCCCCTTGATTTTCAGACTCTCTCAATAAGTTATTTCTATTGACCTCAAACTCCTACCAGCCGCACTCTTTCCCCTTTTTCTGACACACTTTTACCCCCAAACTCCCGCTGTTTCCTCTTATTTCAGTCTCTCCTTCTTCCGATAACTCACTGTTACCTCCGTACACCTGCTGTCACCTTCTGTTCCTCACTCAAATTCTCTGTCACCTCCAATCTCCTGCCACCTCCTTTGTTCACCTGCTGTCACCTTCTGCTCCTCACACAGTCTCTCCGTTCACCTCCGATCACCCGCTGTCTCTTCTGCGCACCTTCTGTCACCTTCGGCTCCTCACACAATCTCTCGTCACCTCCGATCACCCGCTGTTTTCTCTGTACACCTGCTGTTCCCTCTGTACACCTGCTGTTCTTTTCTCTCCCCGGCGCCTTCACTGTTTCCAGTTTTTCCCTCTGTGTAACAAGATCTCCGATCTCCACAGGCTCTCAGATAATCTCCTATTCTCCCTCTCTGCTCACAGTTTGCCTCACTCCCTAAACACTTATCCTCTCTCTCTCTCACCTCACCTCACACTAACTGCCAACCCCAACTGACTATTTTTTTTTTATTTTTTTTCTCACGCGCCAGCCCCAGAACATTCCCTATCACATGCCACTGCTCGAGCGTCCTTATCAGCTGATGGTTGCCAAGCAACCACCCTCGCGCGTCTTCACTTTCCTTTATTCCCTTGCCTGCAGCAAGTGGAAAAATATCCTTGCATTGGGGTGTTACACAATTATTTATGGAAGAGCAAAACATCAACATACATTAGTAAACAGCCTCAAATATTTAGATATACCATCGGCCCCGGTCGAAGGTGAAAACCCCAACAAGTTACCAATCTTTTCTATATATGACTATCGGGGAATACTTGATGCCACAGGTACGGAGAGGAAAAAGCCCTTCACTCTCCTGCACCTGGTGCAGCAGGTCAGCTACCGGGCTAATCCCGGCAACCATGTCTGGTCTATGGCGGGGGAGGGAAAAAACAAGGGACAAATAATTAAATATAAAATTTTATGTAAAAACAAAACATGAAAGACTACACCACCTTCTAAGAATTCCTGTCTGGGATCTGCTTGGATCACACTTACATATTGTCCGCCAAAGATCGATTATAGTTCTTAAACGCATGTGACTTCTATCTACCCATCCGTTGGATAACTGCTGACGGAAGGCCTTAAGCTGCTGCCGTTGATGCTGCTCCGATGCGGAATGATTGCGTTCCATAGTCAGTTGGATTCAGACCCAGTTGCAACAACGTTCTCTGATAAACAACTGTAAACTGGTAGCGGGACAGTGGAATACAGTTCTTGTGTACAAACCACACCGCGCCCAAGTCTGGTCTAACGGCAGCATAACTACACCCCAAAGTCACTGGGCAAACAGTCATATTAGGGTGTCTGTGCAGCTCAATCCAACGTCCCCGGCCCTCCTGGTCAGTTTTGCGACCGCGTTATTAGTTAAAAGGCCAGTGGTGAGGGATGATTTTGATGCAACCACTAATTCGCTGACACGGAAAGTGCCAGAAAATGCAAAGCTAAATGCCGTGAAAGCTAATAGCGTCTCATAATCGTCGATGACTACTGACGTAGCTGCCGCCATCATTCGCTTGAGACAATTTAGTGATATCGGGTGCCTAGAATCAGGGGAGGTTGGTCTAACACAGGCCCATCCCTTTAATGCCTTTGCTTCCATAAAGCCCTTGGTAATGTCCCTTTCACCGCGTAATTTGCTTCAAAAAGCTATGCCCGTCAGGGTGGAACACATATAAGCGTGTGATTTTCCTTGACTATATTCCTGAATCATAAATTTGTAGAGGCATCCCTTCAAGTCATTGGCTGCCCTACCGTGCTTCTTACGGAACGTCAGGCAGCCTGATATCTCCGCCATGTAGATGGATCTAATGACAGCAGAGCGAGGTCTTCTATCCTAGTCTGGCCACCTGCTACTCAGATACAGGGCATGGTGTCCCAGTCAACTCTGCTCTGGGGCTAACAGGCGAAATGTAAGCAAATTGCATGTAATGAATAGGTCCACAATATAGACTTTTTATTCACAGTAGATTGAAACTGATTTTTCATGTTGGCATTCTACAAGTGCATTTATTACAATTTTTTCCTGTCAACAGAACAATTTTAAACCCAAGTCAACAATAAAATACAAATATCAAACTGATCAATCCATACTTAGCTTGTCATGAAAAGTTGAACCACGCCTGAAAATGGTCATTGTCATTTATTATTATGATAATCTGTAATACTTATTTATAAAGTAGAATATTTTTACTATAACATCAACAATAATAGCATTAAAAAATATATAGATCAGATGTTCATGAAGCATATTCCAGTCTACAATGTACTATTTTAAATGTTTGTTTGTTTGTTTTTTTATGTTGAATATAATAATTTTGAAAAATGGACAAAGTAATTTAAATTGAAAAGGCGCATAACATTTTAATAGTTTTAATTACAAAATGTAATTGTATTCATAGTCCATCTTTTCCTTCCGTCGCTCTATAAAACCGCTATTTTCACCATCTTTTGGATCATGATGTCCCTTAAAGAAAAAAAACAATGGGAGCAATGATTGATACATAGATGTAGAAGCAGACTGTCAATCAAAATTAGACTGATAGCAAATGACTAGACATCGGATTATATGCACTATCAAAATGCCAAAATATGCATGCAAATATGCACTAAAAAGAGCGAAATATATGCACAAAATATGCACAAAATGCAAAATTACTATTTATTAGAATTAACGATTATTTTTTATATATATAATATATATATTATATATATAATATAAATAATCCGTTGTGATTCTTGTGACAATATACAATTACGTTGCAGCTATATGGGAAGCAGTGCTCACATGTTGATGGATCTGGTATTTTTTTGATGAAGCATCGGATGATATGCACTATCAAAATGCCAAAATATGCATGCAAATATGCACTAAAAAAGGGCGAAATATGCACAAAATATGCACAATCAAATATATATATATATTAATAATCAGTTGTAATTCTTGTGACAATATACTGTCACATTGCAGCTATATGGGAAGCAGTGCTCACATGTTGATGGATCTGGTATTTTTTTGATGAAGGTATTCTCTTGTCACAGCGCCATCAGTGGTCAATTGGCCCGGGTCATTTTTTATCCAAGATTCCATTAAAGTCTGGGTATTTTTTTTTCACTGGCAGCATTATTTCAACAAAAATAAGATTTTCGTGGGTTAACAAACACAGTGAGCAGTTGAATGACAAACAATTGAATTGCGTGAAGCAACGAGTGTCGTACTCCCATTCCCCCACGTGTGCCGCATCCCGCCAACGCTTTCGCCTAGTGCGAGCCAGAAGATTGGGTTCAGTGCGCTTGCCGAGTGCGTGTGAAGCACACGTCACTGGCTGCGGCCCGCCACTCTTCCCACGTGATACAACACGCCTAACACATTTAACTACTGAAATAAACACTGTCCATGAAAAAGTACTAAAATATGCAACAACGCTATAAAAATAGCGTTTTATGCATATGCATATAATCCTATGTCTACAACTGATTCATCATTTCCAACCACACCTTTTTTTCTGAAAGTTTAGAGTCCTAAGGACAGGTTAATAAAACATGAAACATTTGCACCTGGTCTGTGTGCACTGTAAAGTTTTTTTTCTTCATTACACCTTTCTGTCTTGTTATTTTTTTCTCTTAAATTAAAGCTGTCTTTCTTGGTCCCATAATGTGTATTTGGCCCTCATGCATGGAAGCATGTGTTCTCGCCTATTAAAAAAAGGAATAACATTATGTACACATGTTTCATGTGTGTTTTTAAAAAAAATTTCCAAACTATCTTCTCTTTCATGCCTACCTCACTTTGTAGATGTAAAGGGCCTATGCCATTACTCCTTGGATTACTGTGTGACGGTCCGTATGTCTCTGGTCAGATCATCTTTCCTGTCATTGTAAAAAAACAGAGATTATTGTTAACGCAAGTGAAAACACTTTCAAAGCCTACCTGACTTGTGAGACAGCAAGGCCTTATGCCATCCCTAGAAGGAATGCCATTCCTGGATTACTGTGTGATGGTACCTATGTGCAAGGTCACAGCATCTTCCATGTCTGTGGAATAAAATGACAGACAGTTATGTCCACGTGTTGCATTGCAGAAACTACAGTAAAAGTCTCTCTTCACTATAATGCTTACTTGGCTTGAGAGACTGCAAGGCCCTATGCCATCACTCCAAGGTATGCCATGCCTGGATTTCTGTGTGATGGTCCCTCTATGATTGCTCACAGCATCTTCCATGTCTGTGGAAAAAAAACATTTTATGTAGACTTGTTGAAATTGTCTGACAATGTAAAGACGGTCTCTTCACTTTTTTTGCCTACTTGGGTGTGGAGACTGTGAGGCTATATGCCATAACTGCGAGGTATGCCATGCATGGATTAAAGTGTGATGGTCAATATGTGCCAGCTCACAGTATCTGTCCTACCAGTGTAATGAAATAGAACTATTGTTTTGTATTAATTTAATTAGCAATAATTACTGACTATAAGAAATATGTTAAAATTATTAGGTCATTTTCTAAAATCCTCTGTTAAGTATATTGATAATCTTTTCATCAGACATTTTGGTGTTAACATATTTAATATGTCCACATTAAATGTCTCAATTTAAAAAAAAATATTAAACAGCCTGATAGAAGACTTTGTTTTATCTTTCAATGTTTTTTTTTTTTTTGGAAGATAACAAAAAAATATGACAACTTGTTTAGCATTAGAAACAAACACAATATTATTATTAATTTATTTCTAGAGGGCTTTGTGGTCGCCCTAATCCACCCCTTGTTCTAGCCCCACGCCTAACTGGTGTGCTACGGCCTGGTGTTGCTGGTGCTGATGCCAAACTAGTTTCCAGAGATGAGGAAGAAACACTAGCTGGCACAGGTGGGTTTTGGACCATTGTATGAGCAACTTGTTGTGCACAAATATGTGCTAAACTAACATTTAGCTCTCTAACAGCCTGTCCAACATCCTGTATAATGTGCGACGTTTGCGTTAAAATTATATTTTGTCGCTCGATAGCTGCACCCAGCCTATTAAATCCCATATATTTTGATATCTGAAAAGCGTATCCTACACACATTTTCTGTGCTGGTTATACGTGCTAACAGCATTCACAGATGCAACCACTTGTGTCCACAAGTGGTGTTTTCTTGCATATGTTGTGGATGCTGCATCCTCCCCTAACCATACAGCATAATGTGCTAGGACACTCTCCACCAGGGCATCATTTTCCGCCTCTGAAAAACAAATGTTTCTCCCCGATTTTGTCTTCTCAGGTGGACGCTGGGAAGGCTGAGAAGGTCCAGCTCCATCATCTGAGGCAGTAGACATGTTTGAACTATGGAAAAAAATATATAATAAATATTTTTTGACTATAACACATTTTACATTTTATTTTTAACTCAATGTTTGTATTAATATTTGTTTAACATCTCAAAATAAATGTTAAAATACATTATTAATTTATGACATTAATTTCACATATAATACTAATACAGGCATATAATAATGAGTTCACATGTGTATAAGCACATGAATGTATTGAGGCCTGCATACACACCATACTATGTACACATACACATATTTAGGGCCTGATTCACATTTACACTTCAACATTTTTTTATATGAAATGTAATAACTTAGCAATAACATGTAAATTTGAAACACAATTAAATTTGACGTTTGAACAATTTTAAAATTGAACATTTCTGAATACAACTTACAATTTAATTATGTATTTATGATATTAGTTGTGTTAAAAATGTATACATTATAATCTCTAAAATAATTTATATACTCTTATACACAACATACTTTTCTACATTGTGTAGCAGAGCATTACACTTGTACATTTTATCCATCTTCACAAAAAAATATGATTCAGGCCCTTAAACATTATTTTGCAGATAGAGGTATATATAAATGCTCACGTCATGAAGCAATAGCAGTGTAACATACAAATGGATTTAGATCAATAAAATGTTAAAGGACAATTACCATATTAAAATATATTTATTCAAAATGTTTCACATATTTTTTTTTAACATTTATATATGCTAAACACATTCCCAGGCACTTTGTCAAAAAGCTTTTGGATTGTAAACAAACATTAGCTTGGATTTGGATAACATTTTATGTTTTACATCTATAAATGTTTTAAATGTAGAAATAAAATACTTATACTCTATTTGAAGTTACTTACAGAGTCAGATGAGAAATCTTTGAAAGTTTTCTTCCATAAAAATCCAGCAATGCAGCCAATAGATACACAAAAACCACCAGACCACTAGAGCACTTCTAAAGACTGCAAATCAAAATGGTGGCTGAAACCTTTTTTATACACAGTTTGAAATGTCAAATATCGCGTGATTTCAGCATAGTCACAAGATTTACATAAAGATCACGCGATTTGCATGTATATCATGCGATTTTACAAAGAAATATCAAAGCCTATACTTTAACATGAGCAGCCAGCAAATCACGGCGATTTAAACGTCTATATCGCCACGATATAGCACAGAAGAAATCACACAACATAGCCCGTGTTTACAAAAATCGCGACCAAATCGTTTTTTTATGAATCTGGAAAAAATGTCAAAAAAATCGACGCGATGGGCCGTGATGTGAAATCGTGGAAAAATATTGCGTTTAATGAATGAGGCTTTTGGAACGTTGGCTGTCAACCTCTGTATGTGTGTTTGAGTGGTCTTCTCTTTGTGAAAATAGGTGATTAGATTGTACACACCTAATTTCTTTTCTACCAAATAGTTTTTTAACATTGTTGCCAGACCTCCAATTTGTTTTGGGTTCTAGGGATAGCCAAAGTGTTATTTTCGTACACCGACCACATTCTTGTTGGAAAAGTTGGGGTAATTCTTGTGCTCTGACACCTTGTTCTTTCACGACGTCTTCCAAGAACATTGTTCTCTTCCAAATATTTAACAGCAGCTTCTGCATTTTGTGGCAAATGTGTTTTTAATATTTTGAAGGCAACAGGGATTTCTGATGTTGGAAAAAATGCAAGGGTTTGCAGAAGTCTCATTAGGAGGGCAAAATCTGTGTCCAAGCCATATAGTTGCGACAATCCTGCAGTTTGGATGCTTCTGTAAATGCTTTGGCCCAAATGGAACAGGCAGCATTTATGTGTGCAGTTTCCATATTCACGTTGTGTTGCATTAATTGCTGCAATTTCGAAATCTGTCAATATGTAATGCGGCGCGAGATCGATGTCAAACTGCAAAGCATATTCAGTGAGATCTAACAAAAGCGTTCAAAGCACTCCTGTGTTTTGCTTGACAACGATCCAAATACCAGTGGCACAAAACGCATGGCTCTGTACCAACCATTGCTTGAATGGTGTAAATTTGTCTAAAGATTGGTGGGCATGTTTTGAAGGTTCCATCCATCACCAAATATGCAGCCTCTTGCAGTTTTTGCTAATTTTCTTTAGTTGCAAACAGCAAAATACATTCATTTCCAAAAGTACTGTCCTTGCCTAGGAATTTCTCCCCATTCATTTAGTTTCAAATTATCTGGAATAGATATTTAACTGAGGGACCGGGGCTGGCATCTCTGATAGTCTCACCCTCTTGATGGATTGTCGCAGAATGTCAAGGTTTTTCAGATCGGTTGTGCTGGTGGAAGGCATTTCAGCTGTCACTTGCTGGATGATCTGAGCAGGAGTCTCCAGGGTTATTCGGGCCCGTTGTTTCACTTTGTCTCGAGCGATAGCCACATCAGTCTTGTCGGACCTGGCTGTGTGGTTATGCTCTGTGTGAGACACCAATTGTCTGCTTTTTGGAAACTATTGTCATGGCATACGAGTGACATTGTCCACTTTTCTTCTCGGTGCAATTCCAATAACACTGATCACCATTCTGTTTGTTCTTGCTGAACAAAATTCCATCGATGTTTAAAAGCAATCCTCCCTTTTGAGATGGCCCCAGTCTCAACGTTAAATCAGCCATAGTTATTCTCCAAATAAAAATAAAAAAAGTGATAGCCGCGCCTAAGGCACCAGATAAATAAAAATAAAAATGGAGAAAATTATTATAAATAATATAATAATATATATATGAACTGTATTCAGAACGTCTGGTAATTTACGCACACAAAATGCGTGAGTGAGGTGATTTCTATTTAGTGCGCGTGTGCAGACTATGGAGTTACGAAGCGTAATTTGAATGATGCTTAAGTAAATTCTGTACGTCAAAAAATGCGTGCGAACATAAAAGGTCAGACGGATTATTAATAAGTAGGTGTCAGCCGGAATGTAAATAGCAAAAAATAGGCTTGGTAATATAGTAGACGTGCGGTTGTATTTGCGAACGTTTCACTTTCATCACATATACGTTGCTTTCACAACACGGAAGTGTTCCGAAATTTGTTACTTTTGTGACATGTACCTATTTTGTATTAACGTACGGATCTATTACGAACGCACGGAAAAGCTTCTTAAATCTGAATCCGATCCTATATGTGTGGATGACACTAAATGAGTTATAACGGATTAAACTGATATATAAATTGTAAATGTATTAGAAATATAAAAATATATATAAAAACCATATATAGAAAGAGCTAATAAGCTCTGATGATGCCAAAATGCCGCAATAGCACAGACAGATTAGATACAATGGCCCAGATCCTGAACAACGTGTGTGTGCGTTTTTTCGTCCGTGCACTAGCGTAAGTGCATATTTTGTTGGTTCTGCGCATGCGTATGTAGCGTAATTTCGCTAAAAAATACGCACGCGTGATCCACATGTACGTTTTACCATGTACGTCAGATCCATAATTACGTAGCTGTGATAATACGCTTGCGTAAAGGAGGGGGCATGTCAAACGTAAAAAAAGGGTGTTTCTAAATATGCTAATAAGCAAAGAGGGCGTCAGAACGTATTTACATGCGATCCATTTATCCGTGCATACAAACGTAAAAGAATTTACGTTTATAAAAGTTAAGGTAGGGTTTCAGTGGCGTAGCAATAACAAGTTTGTGAA
>WWET01006861.1:20836-40607 GCA_011038615.1 Limnodynastes dumerilii | reverse complement strand
GTGTGTGTGTGTGTGTGTATATATATATATATATATATATATATATACACACACACGTGTGTGTGTGTGTGTGTGTGTGTAGAAAGAGTGAACAGAATAACCGGAGACGCCAGACGTAAAGTAATTTCTTTGTAGATCAACAAAATGCAAGTGCTTTACCATTCATAGGTGAAGAAATAATAATCAAAAACTGCGTACCAGACATTAGATGAAAATGAGGCACATTCTTTCGATATAGGACCCTCTTAGCTTGTAGTAATCTCCTCAATAGGTAAGCCCGGTAGGAAAAAGCACATATGAACAAGCCAACTAGTGCAGTAATTTACAACAAAATTTTAATTCATATAAAATTATATAAAATATGCGAACATCAAAATAGATAAAATAAAGCTTATCTGAGATTATCAGAATATAGAACACACCGCTCAGGTACTATCTCCAACGCATTTCCTCCTTTTGGAATTATCCTGTGGACTTCATCAGGGAGTTTTTTCCATCAAGAGTACATGACAGAACTAAAAGGGTTTAAATATCTAAAAAACGCGCCCTTTGCTTTAAGGGATTGCGCTTCTGCAGTACTAAGTAATGGCATAGATTACTAGGATGCCATCTTTAAAAAGGGCAATAATATTACATGCTTCAAAATATAAATCCCTATATAAGATCAAAAAAACAAAGGTGCCCTGTGATGACTATAGGTGCAAGGAACATGTATTTAGAATGTTTAACTAAAAACGAGGGTTATAAAGGTATTTACTGCTGCTAGTAAACTTTAGCAGCGGGACCGGAGTAAACCGCGCATGCGCGGTATCCATTCATATGCCGACTATTCTATTGCGGCTATTGGGAATCCTATTCATCCATTCAAGGCTAACAATCATATGCAAAATGAATAGTGGTCGAAATGGGACCTCTATAGTGATTAACAAACCATTGCTATTCATATATCTAAACCTTTTACCGCACCTATTCATCATTAGGCATTTTATTAGGTGACAAATGATTAATATACAATCAGAAAAAAACGGAACAGATAGCTAATAAATAATAAAACAGCTGTTACAACATCATACATAGTTCTCTTTTTTCAATAACTATCAATACATATAGATATGAAATCAGCAAAGCATAATTAGTAAATAGTAAACAAAACCATAGTATTAATGCATTTAAAAAATGAATATATATCTTAAGTAAGTATGACAACCCATAATAATAGTAAATTTGGAAAAGGGAAAATAAGTCTCAGAAAAGTATGACGCCAAGTCAATCCAATTCTGAAAACAACTTTAACCCTAATCATTATGTTATAACAAATCTATATCCTACATGATTTACTAAGAATAATAGAAAACTTAACTAAAATAGTTATGAATAATTAATACAAAAGAAAGGAGTAAAAAATCTCAACTAAATTCATTAATAAATTGAAAAAATTATTAAAAAGTTAATAAAAACACCAATAAAACAAAATTGTGTTTAAATACAATAGATGAATAACAACATTATGAATTTATACAGTCCTAATTCAATGGTAACAATGTTAGCAGGAGTTGAGAAGCAATTAAAATTAATTTTAAAAATAGATTAAAAAGTTTTAAAAAAAATAAGGACCAACTAGGGGAAGGATCATAAGAAAAGGAGGGTCATATATAAGAAAATTATATAAAAAAAAATGATATTAAAAAAAAAAATTATAAGAAAGGGGCGATCTCATAGTTTTCGTTTAAACCTGAGGGGATCAAAGTGTTCAATTCATAAATCCACTTCATCTCCCTTTGTGACAATTTTTTGGGGAGATCGCCTCCTCTATTTGCCAGGCTTACGTGTTTGATTATTTTAAAAGTTAGATTTGTAGGGTCTGCATTATGGTGATGAAAAAAGTGTTCTGATACAGAGTGACTTAAAACCCTATTTTTTATATTCCTAATATGCTCCTGAATTCTAAGTCTAATATTTCTTTTAGTCTTACCGACATATTTTTTCTTACAGGGGCACTCTAAGAGATATATAACAGACATGCTAGAACAATTCATAAACTCTCTTATTTTGAACTCCTTAGTACCATCACTATTCGTAAAAGTCTTACTATTTTTATTAATGTATTTGCAAACTATATAATGCGAACATTTAAAAGATCCAACACATTTTTTGGGTTAACAGATCTAACTGGCAAATTACTCGGCAAGGATATCTTTCAAGTTCCTTGCCTTTCGGTACACAATTTTAGGCTTATCCGGAAGTATTATATTTAATACCGTATCTGACTTCAAAACCTCCCAGTGTTTTTCTGATTTTTTAATCAGATTTTCAGCGCAATTATAATCTGTAATAAAAAAAATTTGATTTTCTTGTGGTGTTTTATTTTTGTACTGTAGTAACAATTGCCTTTCCACCTTTTCAGCCCTTATTTTTGTTTCATTAATCAGACTCTTAGGGTAACCTCTTTCCTTAAACCGTTCTGCATACATATCAAGTTGCCCTCTGCATATTTCATCGTCACTACAATTCCTTCTTACGCGGCAAAATTGGGAAAAAGGAATATTATTTTTCCATTTCTTTAAATGGCCGCTAGAATAGTGCAGATAGCTATTTTTATCAACATTTTTAATATAGTTTTTAGTTAAAATCTTACTCCCTTCATAATATAAAATCAAATCTAGATATTCTATTTTTTCTTTCGATATATTATGGGTAAATTTTAAATTAAAATCATTCACGTTAAGATAGGATAAAAATGTATTTAAAATTTCTAGTGGGCCCTTCCAAATCATTAAAATGTCATCAATATATCTTTTATAGTAATAAATGAACTTGCTATAATTGTTATTAATAAAAATATATTTCCGCTCCCAGTTACCCATATGTAAATTCGCGAAACTGGGAGCGAAAATCGTACCCATTGCGGTACCACATATCTGTAAATAAAATTCATCCAGAAACTTAAAATAATTATGCGATAAAATAAATTTGATAAGATCACATAAAAACTTTTTATGTTTTTCTTCCATATTTGAGTCTTTCAGAAATTCAAAAACAGATTCTATACCTTTTTCATGGTCTATGGATGTATATAACGACTGTTCGTCTATTGTTACCCATACACATTCTTCAGACCAACTAATATCTGTCAAGGTTTGTAGAACTGAGGTAGTATCTTTAAGAAACGCAGGGAGTTCTTTCACATAATTTTTAAGAAAGACCTCTACATATTCAGATATATGCGATGTAAGGGAACCAATTCCTGCAATTATAGGTCTGCCTGGTGGTTTTATAGGATCTTTATGCATTTTCGGTAAAAAAAAAAAAAATTGTTATAATAGGATTAGTAATTAAGAGGTATTGGTATTCGTCCTTATTAATAACCTCATTATAAAGACCTTGTAAAAGCAGTGGCCTTAAATTATCTATAAAGCTTTCTGTCGGGTCACTTTTTAGTAGTTTATATGAGGATGTATCACCTAACAATCTCAATGCTTCTGCTTCTTAATCTGATCTATTTAAAATCACCAGACCACCACCTTTATCAGCTTTTTTAAAAACCAGTTCGTTATTATTTTTTAAAGTATCTAGCGCTTTCTTTTCATTTAGACTCAAATTATTATTACATTTTTTACTATCATCAATTTTATCAAAGTCCCTTCTAACGAGTTCATAGAATATTTCAATATTACTGCTTTTTTATTCTAATGGATAGAATTTGGAAGGACAATGTAGTCCTGATTTTGATTTAGCTTTAGAAATATTTTCATTAAAATTTTTAATCACAGCTGTTTCCTTCTTCACAAAGTGTCTTTTTAGTGTTAGATTTCTTATATATTTGTTAAGATCAATAAATAATTTTAATTTATTAGGTCTACTTATAGGGGCAAATGTTAGGCCTCTGTTAAGTAATGATATATCTGTTTCCGTTAAATTATAATTTGATGTTAAAGATAACATTATCTTTACCTTGATCTATTACCTGTTTAGTTTTTTTCGATTTTGTTGTTCCTCTTCTCCCTCGTCCTCTAAAGGTCTTTTTCTGAGTGGCGAGGCTAGTAATATAGTTTCCCTGGGAGGAAACGACTTCCTCAGAGCTCTCTGATTGGGGCTTGAGGATAAAAAAAAATCACTATCCGTTTCTAAATGGATTCTTTGTAAGGGGGTGAATCTGTTTTTAGTGAAAATGGTACCGCTCTGAGAGGGACCTATAGTTTGTCTGTCATGTTCTAGATTTCTGGAGGAAGATGGTTTAAAATTGACATTCCCCCAGTTTTTTTTACCTGTGCGGTGTGATTGTTGTATATTAATGGGTTTTTTCCAGTTTTTAAATCTATTAGTTTCATAGTCCTTTTTGTCTCTTTTGAATTTTTTAGCCTTGTTAGATCTAATTTCTTTCTCCATTCTATCTACTTTTTTATTTAGAACAACCAGGTTAGCTTTGTAGTCCTCGCTGTTTTTATGAGGTTCTAACAATTTTTCTTTTTCAACGAGCTCCTTAGAGATGTTCTTCATAATATTAGTTTTTTCGCTAATAATCAACTGTATTAGTTTAACGGAGCAGTCTGTAAGTATACGGTCCCATTTTTCCGTAAATATAGGGTCATCTTGACCAAAAGTGGGAAATTTAACTACTCTCAAGCCTCTGGGGATTCTATCAACTTTTCAGTACTGTTCCATACCTGCAATATCCCACCAGGCCTTAGTTTATTTATTCATTACAGGCTTGTTTAGTGCCACTATATCGATTGTTTTTTTGTATTCAAATATATATATATATATATATACATATACACATACATACACACATACACATACACATACACATATACACACACACACACACACACGTGTATATGTATGGGGGGGAGAGAGAGAGAAACCCTCAGTGTCTGAGCATAGGGAGCAAACATGCAAATCCAATGGACTAGTTGAAATTCCATGGGTGCATATTTAAAGTGTAAATCAACAGCGTCAAATCGCACACTAAAGTAGCACACCAAAGTCAAATTGCAAAAAAGTTTCTAAGCTGCATGGAATAAACTTGATACATATACGTGCAAGAAGATTTGTAAATTGCATAAAGTTCATAAGGTACAAATGATTCACTTGGGAGACATTCCAATAAAGTGCCAATAGTGCTAAAAAATATGTGAAGAGAAAGTCAGCAGCAAATGGTAAGTGGACGCATTAACATCCCGATGGCCAATCTAAATATGTTTCAGTGCAATGTCCAAATGAATATATATTTGCCTCTGAAGGGATGATCCACTGACTCAATGTTTTAAGGTCCGCATCGACCCGACAGCCATTTCGGTGTCCCTACACCATCATCAGGGGTCCCAGTAACGAAATCCTAGCTGCATGCTAACTGAAGGACAAATACTGCTATATAAATACGAGATTGATTATCAGACTTACCGCAGCTGTTATTCGCGTGCCACTCACTCCGGAACATAGCTCATCACAACTTACACGTGCCCATCGGCGCATCCCCTGCGATGTCATCAGATGCGTCCACCGTTGCTACGCAACACCCATGCTCCACAGCAGTAGGAGAGCTGAATGACAAACACCTCCAATCACGTGGCAGAGAGGACCTCCGTACGCATGTAAATCACAAATGCGCATGCCCGGTGAATGGCCCTAAAAGAACAGTGCGGTAAGTCATCCAGTAACAAAGAGTACTAGAAATCTAATACAGAGAGTAATCTTAAAAAGAGATATAAATCAGTGTAAAAGATGTAATAGATGCAATATTCAATATATTACAAAAAACATGAAAGGTTCCATTCTTCATTTAACCCCTGTGGTGCCAGGCTATCAAATAGATGAATTAACCTGGCCTCTTTCTGCAGATATAGCAGTTCCCTATCACCTCCCCTTCTCAAAGGAAGAATTTGAACTAATGGGATTTAAGTTCTCTAAGAGTGTTCAGACTCAACAAAGTGCCTGGCCACCGGTGGTGTCTTATTATCCATGCACGTATAGGCTTTTTTGATAGACGACCTGTGCACTGCTAACCTCTCCTTAAGCATCCTGACTGTCTTACTAATGAAAATTTTACGAAATGGACACTGGATAAGATAGACTATGTACCTACTCTCACAAGTCAGCCTGTGTCGAATCTTAAATAACAGATTTTCAAATGGATGCTTGAATCGATCTCCCTGCAAAAGAAACAAACAATTCACGCATCCATTACAACGAAAGACTATTTTTTTTAGCACTATTGCCACTTTATTGGAATGTCTCCCAAGTGAATTATGTGTACCTTAGGAACTTTATGCAATTTACAAATCTTCTTGCACGTATATGTATCAAGTTTATTCCATTCAGAGTATAAACTTTTTTGCTATTTGACTTTGGTGTGCTACTTTAGTGTGACACTAAAGTGACACGATTTGACACTGTTGATTTACACTTTAAATATGCACCCATGGAATTTCAACTAGTCCATTGGATTTGCATGTTTGCTCCCTATTCTCAGACACTGAGGATTTCTCTCTCTCTCCCCCCCTCCTTATACTTAGACTACTTATATAGACTAGTAAATAACTCACCCATAGACCATGTGTGCATCGCAATGCGACCGCAGCTTGCGCCCGTCCCCTGAACTAGTACACTCGTCACAAGGTTGTCATAGTGACTAGACGCTTCCACGTCACTCCGAGAAATCTGCTGCCAGCAGTCACGAGGAGAGACCAAGAAACAGTAAGGAACACTGAGTCAGGGATCAACTTCATCAAGGTAGCATCCTTAAGGATGTTGTTAAGTTCTTGCAAATATGTTGCTGTGGGATCCCCCATTATGTGGACTGATCAGCTAGTTGTCTCATGATCTGTATTCATTTAAGTCCTGCACAACAACTGCCTCTCCCTTATCTGCAGGGTGGATGGTGATGTCTTTGTAAGAGGCCAAGTTTTTCAAAGCCTTCCGTTCATCAGTAGTAATATTTTGTCTCATTCTGGGTAAGGACTGTGTAGTCTTAGTCACTGCGTCGTCCATCAACCTCATGAATGTCTTAATTGGGGGATTCTGGCTTTGCGGACCGAACTTAGACTTTGGTCGAAACTTCGCATATTTTGGGAGGAATATCAGAAATTTGAGGGTCCTGGTGTTGGAAGTGTACTTTCTATTTAAGGTTCCTGTGCAGTTTGTATCGGTCCACCTTCCATTTGAAAGGATCAAAGTCTGTTGAAGGCACAAACGATAAGACTTTACTCAGGATAGATAATTCTGGTTTGGTGAGGGTGCGTTTTAGAGGTTAAACACTAGTTCTCGCTAGGTTGTGTTTGTGATCTAGTGTAATCAGACACACTAGCCACCTCATTGTGTCCTCTTCTTCGGGGTGCCCCAGACCCTCTTCTCAACGTTGGTTTGTCTAAAAAACCACCCTGTCTGAGAGTGCCGTTTTTTTGCTACTTCTACTTCGATTTTTCTTGCTGGAACCTCAGCAGTGTTGGCTTACTTTGAGATTGAGTGCCGTGTCCTTTGGCTTTTTTATATATGTATATATCTCGCTACATCTGAATTTCTTTCATCATTGTAAGTATGACAAAATAATGTGTCATTTAATGAGACCCTCTACTGAAATAACAATCAGGTTTTCCTACTGTATATACCACATAAGGGCCATGATGAAGAGTTGAACTCATGCTTATTTTCTACGTGCAAATGTACACATCACCATTAACAATGTATAGTTTGAATTTTTTGTGTGCTACAAAACAACATGAGGAGAATATGTTGTTATACATGTAACTTTTATGTTTGTTTTCAGTCCTACATTGAAACCCATTTGGCCCTGGCCATGAAAATTAGCTAGGGCCCACATGATATAGTATGCTTTGGAGGAATATAACCATTCCTGACTTTCATTGTTATGCACTCGTGTGTGTGGACCCTATTGTAAGATGGAGGCCTGGGTATGTATTCCCATGAGCCCCATTGTTAATGTGGCCCTTTATGTTATATAGAAATAAAAATATTTCTCGTGTTTTAGTTGTATGTCACACACTTATGTAGTCTCCCTAAATGTGAAACATTCCCCACGTTTACTTGATTTCCAGATTGTGTCCTCTGTTGCACCTCAAAAATGTTTTCACTCTTTAAGGTCTATGTACTTCTTCTATACTTGTAGAAAGAAGCAATATAACAATTATTTCTTTGACATTCATACACAGAACAACAGGAGGTGGCCAGATACCTCACTGATATAGAGCAGTTGGCATGCAGGGCCATACATATGCAGGAGGTGGAAGGAGTGGTCGAATGCATAGACTCGAATGAAGGGCCCATATTGCAGGAATCGCCACATCGGTCACAGGACTTATTGAATGAATGTGTTGATGGTGTGTATATGACTCTTGCACCTTTTTCTCAGTATTATTGCATTATTTTTATTTCAGCTATGCATGAATGGGGAAAGATTTCAACATGAAAGAACTTGTAATACTATACATATGGCTAATACTGTATATGCACAATCCTCTACTAGCGCTATTGTGATGGCAAACACAGAGATGTAAATATCTAGTCCCACAGTGATAAAGTCTCTGGAGAACGTACACGAGTGGCAGAAACAATAATACCTTATGTTGTTTCTAAAATTCAGGTTAAGACCATTATTCAGCTTCAGTAGTGTCATAAGGAAACTCAAAACGGAATCCTGGTAGTCTCTTTGTACCGGATGAATAAGAATAAAGATGAAATGGCTTACAGTTAGTTGTTTTCTGCCCTTATACAATGAAATATTTCTGTGGACCTTCTATGGAAATCATCCGGCCGTGGAAGTTCGGGTTATTTTAGCCGATGTATCCAACACACCTGATCTGCACGTGGGTACTGTAAGAAGATCGGCACACACGCCAAGAACTGCTGCTTCCAAAACACTTCCTGACTGGCTTTCTCATCCAAGCCTCGTTGTCAGGTTTGCGTGTAACTCGGCAACATGGAAGAAAACGGAGCAGAAACGGCACCTAATAGTGCAATTATGTTTATTAATATAACACACAAAAATATGTGACAAATGGGTACTCACCCACAAGCAAATAGTAAAAGCATGTAAATATATCCTGATAGTGATAAAACTGCCAGTATTTCTGTAAGGCAAATTTTGCACCCGTAGTAAGGAATATATGAGAAATCTTGAATGATTTTATTATAGAAGGCCTTTCCTTCATTTTAAATAACAATTATTTTTTCTTCAAAGACACTTTTTGTATACAAAAGACTGGGACAGCGTTGGGGGACAAAGTGGCCCCCAGTTACGCTAATTTATTCTTAACATCGTGGGAAAATGAAACCATTTGGAATAACCCAGCATGGCATCCCTACCTAATTCGCTATTATCGTTATATAGATGATGTCATTTTAGTATGGAAAGGCCCTAAAGAGTTGCTGGATGCTTTCTGTTTTTCATTGAATGATAACCAGAAAAATATCCTTCTAAAATTTGAGATTAGTCAGAAGATCGTAAATTTTTGGGATCTCACATTAGAAATAGAAAATATTAAAATAAAGGTGAGGAATTACATGAAACCCACCGACTCAAATTCTTATATTGGAACAGACAGCTGTCACCACAGAAAGTGGATTAAAAATATCCCTTAGGGCCAAATGTTAATGCTACGTAGAAATTGCACGGATGTAGATTTCCAACAACAAGCTTCCATTTTGAAAGAAATGTTCGCAACAAAGGGTTACCAAGAAAAAGACTTGGATCTTATTATTGAAGTAAAAAAAAGTGATAGAGCTTCTTTATTAGCATCCAACACATGTGTGCCATCACAAAATACAGAAAATGTTTTCAATTTAGCTTTTATCACGCAATATAATATGAATTGCAAACAAATAGAAAGTATAATAAGAAAAAATTGGCACATTTTGACTTCTGACCCTATGTTACAGTCCATCATCCCTCCCGCTCCAACATTTATATACACAAAAGCAAAAAATTTGGGGGCCCATCTGACAAGCAGTGCATACTGTCCAATCCCACCTACAAGAACCCTTATAAAATCTAAGGGTTTCTTTAGATGCGGCACATGTGCTATGTGCCGCCTACACACTCAGCAACCTTCTAAAATAACTGATTTCAAATTCACAAAAAATCAAAAGGTTTTTAAAATTGACCAATTTATTACTTGCTCTAGTCAAAATGTGGTATATCTGATAGAGTGTATTTGTGGGTTGCAGTATATCGGTAGGACTAGCCGACAATTGAAAGTAAGGTGGGCAGAGCACGCCAATAACATCAAAAAGGGTTTTATTAAACATAATCTCTACTTACATTTTAAAGAAAATCATAATTGCTCCTGTACATCATTATCACGAGTTATCGGAATAGACAAAATTACATCCAAATGGCGAGAAACTTTCCACCAAGATATGTTGGCAAAAGCAGAAATGAGGTGGATTTATGTGATGGAAACTATGCAACCAGAGGGTCTCAACGCTGATTTTGAGGTCAAATGGTTTTTGTAACAATTTTTATACAACTTTTATATTGCATCTTTATATTGCACTTTATTGTGTGTGAATTTATATCAGTCTTCTCCTTGTCTTGTATAAATCTAGAACAGCACCTATGTTTTTTATCTACTTATTTTATCAAATTTTTTATCCAATAGAGAGAAACTCCTCCTCTATATATATCTCCCAGCACCTCCAGAATCTTGTTAGCCTTGAGAAAGATTGTAAACCAATCGAAACGCGTAGGCTTGGTGCTAGGAGAAGCTTGTCACAAGTGTTTTAATTCTCAAATATATTCCTTACTACAGGTGCAAAATTTGCCTTACAGAAATACTGGCAGTTTTATCACTATCAGGATATATTTATATGCTTTTACTATTTACTTGTGGGTGAGTACCCATTTGTCACATATTTTTGTGTGTTATATTAATAAACATAATTGCACTATTAGGTGCCGTTTCTGCTCCGTTTTCTTCCATGTTGCCGAGTTACACGCAAACCTGACAACGAGGCTTGGATGAGAAAGCCAGTCAGGAAGTGTTTTGGAAGCAGCAGTTCTTGGCGTGTGTGCCGATCTTCTTACAGTACCCACGTGCAGATCAGGTGTGTTGGATACATCGGCTAAAATAACCCGAACTTCCACGGCCGGATGATTTCCATAGAAGGTCCACAGAAATATTTCATTGTATAAGGGCAGAAAACAACTAACTGTAAGCCATTTCATCTTTATTCTTATTCATCCGGTACAAAGAGACTACCAGGATTCCGTTTTGAGTTTCCTTATGACACTACTGAAGCTGAATAATGGTCTTAACCTGAATTTTAGAAACAACATAAGGTATTATTGTTTCTGCCACTCGTGTACGTTCTCCAGAGACTTTATCACTGCGGGAATAGTTATTTATCATCTCTGTGTTTGTTATCACATTAGCGCTAGTAGAGGATTGTGCATGTACAGTATTAGGTCTCTCTGTATAATCGGCAGTCTCATGCTCAGCCTCACACACACCTGGCGGTCTCTCTGTATAATAGGCAGTCTCATGCTCAGCGTCACACACACCTGGCGGTCTCTCTGTATAATAGAAAAAATATAATAAAAAAAAAAAAATAATACTTTGAATAACGTGCATCATGTTAGTGACTGTTAATAAAGAACTTGGCGAGGCCAGCAAGTCATACACTTCTAGTGTGCTCGTCTGCCTACGCTACATCGACGACATCCTGTTCCTATGGCAGGGCGATGAAACTTCCCTGGACTCTTGTTAATTTTCTCAATTGTAATGATTATAATTTAAAATTAACCATGCACAAGAGTCTATCCAGCGTAGATTTTCTAGACTTGACGATTTCAGTTGGACCGGACCAATGTTTGACCACTGAGTCTTTCCGTAAGTCAACAGTTACCAATAGTGTTTTACACTATGATAGCTTTCACCCGTTGTCCATCAAAAATAATATCCCCAAGGGCGAATACTTAAGTTTATGACGTAATTGTTCAACTCTTACTGGGTTTAAAACGAAGGTATAGCCAAAGACTTTTGAGACATACTTACAATAAAATCATATCTATGCCTAGAGAACAACTGATATATCCTAAAAAGAAGGATTCCTCTAAGAAAGTTGTCCGGTTTATAGGCAATTTTTGTCATCAGTCATCTGATATTGTTCGTATTCTCAACAAACATCTGCCTGTAAACAGCTGTAATCCTATTTACCAATCTGTAATAGGAGATAGAATCCCCATGTGTTGGCGAAGATCCAAAAATATTAATGATACTATTGTCAAAAGTCACTTCACACTAACTACTCCTACTACTTTTAAGTATAAAGGATCTCACCCATGCAATAATTGTTAAGGCTGTACTCTCTGACAGGTACAAAACTGTCTATACAATTGATGAATTTTTTAACTCAACTCATGTTGTATACGTACTGGTATGTCCGTGTTTGTTGAGGTATGTTGGAAAAACAACTAGGAAATTTAAGATAAGATTATTAGAGCACTTTTGCTCTATTCATAATGCTCAGCGCAATGAGGATAACTTTAATACTCTCTCCCCTATTGCCAAACATTTCTTGCTGAAACACAATTCTGACACTTTGGGTCTGAGAGCCTTTGTGATTGAAAAAATACGATCGGACATACGCGGAGCCAATATTGATACCAGACTCCTCCAGAGGGAATTATATTGGATTTTTATGTTACACACCTGCTATCCAAATGGTTTGAACGAGGCAATAAACTTTTCTGTCTTTTTACGTAATTGACAGATTACATTTTATTTTTTGTTAAATTGTTTTAATTGTGTACCAATAATAAGTAGTGACACATTTGGGTGACATTTACATCTATCTTCGTGTTATAGAATAATATTGATTACAAGTGTAATTTTCAAGAACTTTTTTCCCTATGTAGCCATCGTCTCACTTAGATTAATCTATAGTGGTTATAATATTCTGCACTGCTGTTACTGTGTGCTAACTTTGTTTTGATTTAGGATTCCGTGGTTAAGTATGTCTGTTTGAATTGTTAAGCAGTTAAATATGTGATGATTAAATTTGCAATTGCTTTCTATTTTTTGCAGATGTCCTTACATTCTTACTAAATTTGGTATTATAGCAGCAGTGTCTGCAGCAATACATATACCAATTATCTGCTAACCCCTTTATTGTCTATTGCCGACTTTCCTTTTTGGGTGAAATTTTTTAATTTGTTACTATTAGTAGATGTTTGTGACTTGAATGTATATACTAATCACTTCTTTTCTGTGTTCTTCTATATATTAATTTGTAAATTGCCATATATATGTGTTTTTAGTGTACTTGGTCATCGTATAGGTTCTCCTGCTCTCTGTAAATGCCAAATATCCTATGCTTTTTAAGATACTATTTAGAGTGCTCTGGCTTAACGGTACTAATAATCAATGATATTGTGAGTAATATCCGAGATATAAACTATATGATAGAGTTGATTCTCATATGTATGTGGGCTGTACTATGTGGGGGGTCTCAACTGGGCAACATAAATATATGTATTTGGTTTTGCCTCCCCCTTTAAATATTGATCTGGATATGAATTAGTTTTTTAGATCATGTAGGATAGAGAGGCATTTTTTACCTTTTTTCTGTCATGACAAGGTTGTAATTTAGAGCATGTTTCATTCGTGCACAATATACACATATAAAGAATTGGCATTGTTTCTCGTCAACACTCAGAGACGACACAGACGTAATGTTAGAAAGTTTAGATATAGACACTTAGTGCATGTGCTACGGAATCTTGATTACAAGTTCCTGCTTTGGAAACGCTGATTGGTCCAGCTGAGTATAAAGACACACGATGATCTTACCTGCCTACAGCTCCTTGACAAAGCCGCTTATTGGCGAAACGTACGTTGGACTTGCGCCCATCTCCGGTGCATCGGAGTGGGTGATCTTCTCTTCACAACCAATGCTTTTGTGTGAATTCTTCCACCATTACCCGAATGTCTGTAGATTAGGTAAGGGACAGCATATTACCCGGAAGGGCGAAGCGCAGGCTGTGAGGCCGCTAGTTGTATATGCAGGGTGAGTTTTTGTTGGTCTCCTCTTTAGATAGCGGGTTATAAGGTGGATTGTTTTTGCGTGTATTGCTAAAGCATGTTCGGTGCTACTATGAATTTAATATGCTGTTGTTGTGTTTGATTCATTAATTCGTCTTGTATAACATATTTTTAATTCATGATTAATACATTTTTGTATTTTTTCTATACTTTTTGTGTCTGAGGAATTAATGGTGATTCTATGAGATTTAGTGTACACTATAAATAGTTGCGCTTTTTTCACACTAACTACTCCTACTACTTTTAAGTATAAAGGATCTCACCCATGCAATAATTGTTAAGGCTGTACTCTCTGACAGGTACAAAACTGTCTATACAATTGATGAATTTTTTAACTCAACTCATGTTGTATACGTACTGGTATGTCCGTGTTTGTTGAGGTATGTTGGAAAAACAACTAGGAAATTTAAGATAAGATTATTAAAGCACTTGTGCTCTATTCGTAATGCTCAGCGCAATGAGGATAACTTTAAGACTCTCTCCCCTATTGCCAAACATTTCTTGCTGAAACACATTTGTGACTCTTTGGGTCTGAGAGCCTTTGTGATTGAAAAAATACGATCGGACATACACGGAGGCAATATTGATACCAGACTCCTCCAGAGGGAATTATATTGGATTTTTATGTTACACACCTGCTATCCAAATGGTTTGAACGAGGCAATAAACTTTTCTGTCTTTTTACGTAATTGACAGATTACATTTTATTTTTTGTTAAATTGTTTTAATTGTGTACCAATAATAAGTAGTGACACATTTGGGTGACATTTACATCTATCTTCGTGTTATAGAATAATATTGATTACAAGTGTAATTTTCAAGAACTTTTTTCCCTATGTAGCCATCGTCTCACTTAGATTAATCTATAGTGGTTATAATATTCTGCACTGCTGTTACTGTGTGCTAACTTTGTTTTGATTTAGGATTCCGTGGTTAAGTATGTCTGTTTGAATTGTTAAGCAGTTAAATATGTGATGATTAAATTTGCAATTGCTTTCTATTTTTTGCAGATGTCCTTACATTCTTACTAAATTTGGTATTATAGCAGCAGTGTCTGCAGCAATACATATACCAATTATCTGCTAACCCCTTTATTGTCTATTGCCGACTTTCCTTTTTGGGTGAAATTTTTTAATTTGTTACTATTAGTAGATGTTTGTGACTTGAATGTATATACTAATCACTTCTTTTCTGTGTTCTTCTATATATTAATTTGTAAATTGCCATATATATGTGTTTTTAGTGTACTTGGTCATCGTATAGGTTCTCCTGCTCTCTGTAAATGCCAAATATCCTATGCTTTTTAAGATACTATTTAGAGTGCTCTGGCTTAACGGTACTAATAATCAATGATATTGTGAGTAATATCCGAGATATAAACTATATGATAGAGTTGATTCTCATATGTATGTGGGCTGTACTATGTGGGGGGTCTCAACTGGGCAACATAAATATATGTATTTGGTTTTGCCTCCCCCTTTAAATATTGATCTGGATATGAATTAGTTTTTTAGATCATGTAGGATAGAGAGGCATTTTTTACCTTTTTTCTGTCATGACAAGGTTGTAATTTAGAGCATGTTTCATTCGTGCACAATATACACATATAAAGAATTGGCATTGTTTCTCGTCAACACTCAGAGACGACACAGACGTAATGTTAGAAAGTTTAGATATAGACACTTAGTGCATGTGCTACGGAATCTTGATTACAAGTTCCTGCTTTGGAAACGCTGATTGGTCCAGCTGAGTATATAGACACACGATGATCTTACCTGCCTACAGCTCCTTGACAAAGCCGCTTATTGGCGAAACGTACGTTGGACTTGCGCCCATCTCCGGGGCATCGGAGGGGGTGATCTTCTCTTCACGGCCGATGCTTTTGTGTGAATTCTTCCACCATTACCCGAATGTCTGTAGATTAGGTAAGGGACAGCATATTACCCGGAAGGGCGAAGCGCAGGCCGTGAGGCCGCTAGTTGTATATGCAGGGTGAGTTTTTGTTGGTCTCCTTTTTTAGATAGCGGGTTATAAGGTGGATTGTTTTTGCATGCATTGCTAAAGCATGTTCGGTGCTACTATGAATTTAATATGCTGTTGTCGTGTTTGATTCATTAATTCGTCTTGTATAACATTTTTAATTTATGATTAATACATTTTTGTATTTTTTCTATACTCATAGAATTAATGGTAATTCTATGAGATTTAGTGTACACTATAAATAGTTGCGGTTTTTTTTTTGCACCGCTTCTGTGTTGCAAAGTCTTTCCTCTGTAACAATAATTAAGCCTGAAATATGGGACAAGACAAATAGCTTACATTGTCATTGTATAACTTAATTGAACAATAGTTGCTTTAAAGGCTGTATGTATACAGATTTCTGCTTTAAAATCTTTGATATTATCAAACCTGTCAAATGCTGATTTTCCATTGATAGAGGCTTCACTGGTTGATTGTGGCAAGGCATCATTAGGTGTTAGCTGAAATAGATTATTGTAAATATATTTAAAATGACACCACACGAAGATAAAGTATAAAGTTTATTATAATCATCTAAAAGATCATTATATTTTGATCGAAAAGGCAAAGTATGAATACATTTCTATAATCTTAAAAATAAGAAATACACAGCTTTATTGTAGGAAACATTCATGTATTAGCTTATAAGTGGTTTCTTGTTCCATAATAAACAGTACTTTAATGTACTATTTATAATATTGGGGTCAAATATAAATAAAAAGTCACTTACAAAAACTGGAGAAAGAAAAACATGCTCACTGTCTTGTTCATGGAGGCCGCCTTTCTCACATTCATATACACTTCTTTATTATCCCAATACTTATTACATTCAAAAGCATTCAAGATGTTCCCCAAGCCATAAAGTTCTTGTTTTGATACTTGCTTTTTTTTTTTCATCACTTTGACTAGGGAGTATAACCTGTACAGAGAATAAAACCGTTCTCCTAACATAACAATTAAATCGAATGACAAGTATTCTTCAGTCTTGTGAAGAGACTTAAAAACATAAAACAAAGATGAAATTAGAAAAACCACGGCTTTGTCCGGATTTGGGCGTGGGAAGGTTTTAGTTGGCCTTGCTACACTGACTCTAGTTCTTGAGAAGCTCCTGCTTCTCTTGCAGCAGGAGGACCTTGCCCCCTGTTGTCAATCGGACCTATTTTCGTCTTCATTTCCTGTGTGAAGTCCGATGGCTACTGTGCTGCGAGTTTCACACTGCTCCCAGAGTCAGGAATTTCCTGCACTATTTCATGAATGGCTTTCGCAACCTCCTCCTCTGTGAAGTTGTGTTTTACGTGTTCAGCATCCTTGATTGAGGTCATGGCCTGTGCCCCACAAAATTTGCCATATTCTTGCCAATGCCTGTTGGCATTTTGGCTTGTATGCTTGATGTCAACAAGCATTAGAGAGTGTTCGCTACTGTAACCCAGCGCAAAGCTGTATAAGCTCTGGTAATTGGCAGGCGATAACAAACCCTTTGCAGGATGGTTTATGAGGTGCGTGAACGGCGCCATTGGACCAATATGGACATATAGCTCAGTGAGCTCTGTGAATTTAGCTAATTCCGCAGAATGAGCTCTCCACAGCAATATCGGGTTCTTCGTGTCAATCCCATAGTCGAGCGTCATGTTGAATCTGGCTATGCCTTGGTCCTCGATGTAAGGCAACATGTCACTATTGATATCCGGGCCAGAAAGGTGAATTAGCTCTTTGTTGAAGATTAGGGGACTCCTGAAAGTACTTACTAAATAATTATTTTACAAATAGCGATCTTTATGTACAATTTAAAAACATATACATTAACCTAACCTTCTTATTGCGTTTGCAGGAGAAACATTTCTGTTGCTCAAAGAACTTGTGTAATGAAATTGCGGGTTTTACGTGAAAACGGGATTTATTGTTATTCACCGTTAAAAAATTTTCTCTTGGATCATCTGGGGGACACTGCGACCATGGGTTGGTAGAGGCACACTGGGGCTGGGCACTTGATAGTTAATAAAACTATTGAGGTAAGCTCCTCCCCTCTCCAACCCCCACTGGACCTCAGTTTTAATAACATGCCCAGGAGAGAAGCAATAGAGGAGAAGAAAAAACCCCGAAGGATTCAGAGAACCCCAATATCACTGAGCATAAGGGTTGGCACGCAGTGTCCCACAGATGATCCAAGAGAAAAGGATTTAACGGTGAGTAACAATAAATCCCGTTTTCTCTTTTAACATCTGGGGGACACTGCAACCATGGGTCATATACCAAAGATGTCCCCTAAGGGAGGGAACGCTCAGTTGAAGGCGTTAGCAAAACCTTTCTTCCAAAGGACGCATCCTGGGATGTGAAAACCTGAAATTTGTAAAATTTAGTGAACGTGTGGATGGAGGACCAGTTAGCTGCGCCACAGCTGCTGCACCGACGCCCGCCGCCCATCACGCACTGACTGTTCTAGTAGAATAGGCCAAAAATCCCGAAGGCACCGGCTGACCTGCATCCGTGTAAGCCTGCTGAATAGAGAGCCGAATCCATCTGGCTATAGACTGTTTCGCAGCCAGCCATCCACGTTTCTGAGCATCATAAAGAACTAGCAGAGAGTCAGTCTTTCGAAACTGCGCTGTTCTCTCCACATAAATCTTCAAAGCTCTAACCACATCTAAAGCCATCAAATCTTCCTGGACATTAGAACTAGATGGCGGGAGAAAACCCGTTAGCACAATCTCCTGATTGATGTGGTAAGAAGAAACCACTGTTGGTTGAAATGAAGGAATGGTGCGAAGAACTGCCCTATCTTGATGGAAAATGAGAAAGGGAGATCTACAGGATAATGCACTCAACTCAAAAACGCGCCTAGCAGATGTAGTTGCTAGAAGAAACGCAACTTTCCAGGACAAAAATCTTAAGTCAATCGAATCTAGGGGTTCAAACGGGTGATGTTGCAAAGCCGAAAGAACCAGATTGAAATCCCAAGGAGATATCAGAGGAACAAAGGGGGGTTGAATATGAAGGACCGTCTGTAAAAAAAAGTCTGTACTTCCGGGAGAAGGACTAACTTCCGCTGAAAATACACAGACAGAGCAGACACCTGCACCTTAAGAGAACCTAACCTGAAGACCTGACTGGAGGCCTTCCTGCAGTAACTCCAAAAATCTAGGCAAGCAGAAAGAAAGAGTGTTAACGCCCTTCCGTTCGCACCAACTAATATATGCATGCCAAATTCTGTGATAAATCCTCGCAGAGACCAGCTTGCGGGCTCTAAGCATAGTTTGGATAACGGAATCTGACAATCCTCTGGATCTTAGGATCTGGGATTCAAGAACCACACCGTCAAATTCAGCTGCTTAAGGTTTGAATGAAAAAACGGTCCTTGAGCAAGAAGGTCTGCTCGAAGAGGGAATTTCCACCCTGGACCAACTGCTAGACTTAGAACGTACGCGTACCACGACCTCCCCGGCCAATTGGGAGCCACTAGAATTAGCGGCACTCCCTGCTGCTTTACCCTCTTTAGAAGCCCTGGCAGCATCGCGAATGGAGGGAATGCATAAGCCAGCTGACTGTCCCACGGAGCTGACACTGCGTCCACAAATTCCGCCTGAGGATCTCGGGATCTTGACCCGAACCAAGGCACTTTGTAATTGTGTCGGGACGCCATGAGATCTAGGTCTGGTAGACCACCTCTTGGCTAACTGGAGAAAGACCTCCGGATG
>WWET01006860.1:38471-50473 GCA_011038615.1 Limnodynastes dumerilii | reverse complement strand
CGACCTGTCATACCAGCAGCCCAGACTATCCTCACCACTAGAGGCTCTAGTGAACACCTGGTGCTGACATAGATTCCGGGCCCCCGGTGAGAATCCCTTTGGCCGACTGTAACAGTATTCATAGATACGTTTTTGCGCCGGATTGCGTGCATATTTTTAGGAGTGGATTAACTGCGCATACGTAGTATCTTTTTCCACGCAAATTACGTAGTATTTACACACATAAGTACTTTAGACACGGACTTGTGAATCGCACTTGGGGACATACGTGCAGAGGGTTGGAGGGTTGTGGTTGTTTTCTGTACAATCAAAGTTACGGGAAAATGGGTGGGAGGAGGCATTTAAATGGGCTTTTGAGGGCACGGTTAGTAAAATGCGCACGTACGGAAGTAACATATGCGTGTAAGTATACACGTAGTGTTAAGAGTGCCCTATGGAGGCCTAAGTCACCAAAAAAATGGCCGTGCTAGTGGAGTGTCATGGGTGTTGCCTTGCTACGTGCGTGCGTAAAAATGCGCACATAGTTAATACAGATCTGTGAATATGGTTTTAAGGTAGCTATAGAGCTTTAGATGATAGACTGCTTATCAGTGTGCACTGTGGCCATCATTTTTTTACTCATCTTTTAATGAACCCAAACTTAACCTTCAACCCACAACCAGACCATTAACTGAAATCATGATATTGGACCTGATCCAGATTAGACAGCTAAATTTGTACCTTAGCCTTTGTTGAGGAGACTAACGTACGAATTTTGGCATGCAAGGTCACTCCCACTCCTGTGTATGGAATTGATTTCTGTGACCAAGACCTTACCTTAGGTATTTCACATGCATCTCTGTGCATATAGAGTACTTAATTGTATGCAAGGGCTTAGCCAAGCCCCTACTATACAATTTAAATACCTATGCCCACCCACCATGCGTATGTCATAAATATTTACAATTTTCAGAAAGGTGTATAAGAAACATTGGCCAAGTGACTCCAGCAACAAACAGTAACATAACTTCCTTTTGTAAAAAGCACACACAACCCCTTACACATCTAAAATTTCTTCAAAGTTTTCATCCTCCCTAATTGCCATTGGTTAGGAAAAACTGGTACAAAGTGGCTCAGAACCCTCACACAAAGCGGGTAGAATGCCATCCACATAGTGCTACATTGCCTGTTTCTGTCAAGCTGTGTCAGTCACTGTGACCATATGGATAATACCTTTGTCTAAACTTTCCCTAACAGGCCCGCTTAAGTACCTTTATTAGTGCAATAAATCATAGTGTCCTGTGACCTACTTTATCAGCGCAAGCCTGTGAACACTTAGCACTTAACTTTTTCCTCTGGCCCTCAACTGATGGCCTAACAGGTTCATCACTTTAGCCAGCCAGTTAGAGATCAGACAACAAGTGCATAGATAGAGAAGATTAACACTCACCAGTTCCTAAAGGGCCTGAGTCACTGATGCCAGGTCCAGATAAGCTGTCTTTTGTTGCAATGCTGGACTGCCATTCTGCTGTTGAAACCTGCAATACAATGACCAGATGCTGTTCTGTTGCAGAGGCTTTCAAAGTAATTGTCGGCCACTGATCTTGATGATCCATTTGTTGGGCGGACAGCATAGAATCCACCTAGACCTGATGAAGGACTTATCCAATCCACGATACTGCAAAAAGAGGTCTATCCCCTCCTATTCTGGCCATATATAAACCCTCTGCTAACCTACCCATCAACAATATCTCCTCTTAATATTCTAAAGCCTATCATCTGCCACTTGAACCTACCCATCCACACCAAACTCCTCCAGCTCCTAACCTGTGACACTGCATTGTTTTAGTTGTCTCGGTGTATACTCCTGAGATGTAATATGTCCCATACAGACCTTAGTGTACAATCTTATGTATGTCTGTGAAGTTTTATATCAAACTGCAAATTTTGCAATTCATTTTTTAGATTGCAATATCCTTAACACAAACACAACTTGACCTACTATATTATCTTGTACTCATTAGTACATATATTATGTTAATTGATATTTACTGGAAAATGCCAGTTCTTTACCTAAAGAATGTAGCACATTCGGGAACCATTAATATGAAAAACTGCAAAGATATGTTTAATAATAATAATTGTTAAAAAGTCTTTGTTTTAAACTCAAAGTTTTAGAAAACATTACGTTAGAAAACATTAAATACTCATAAAAAATAATACAGTTGGAAAATCAAACATTGTTTTACTATCATTAACTCAATGTAGATTTACATAGTGCTTTTACAGAATATTGTGTAAGTATAACTGGGATATAAAAGAAAATTGCATTATGTTCAAAATAACAAACAAATGTTATGGTACTGGTATCCCGCGTTCCAGGGTGCGGAGGCTAACTGTGGCCTGGTCTTCGCTAGAGTCCCTGGTGGTGGGGATAGTCTGGGCTGCAGGATACCCAGCAAGTTGTGGCCCCCAATAGGCGGTAACCAGTATTGCAGTACAGTGTCCAGAAAAGAGGTACCGCTTAAAGAGTACACAATAAACAGAGCAGTGTAGAGGGTAAGCACAGATATTACCAGTACAAGACTGGAGCGCAGATGGAGATAACACAAATATACAGAGTAGTGCAGATGGTAATGCACAGATATTAACCAGTACAGGATGGGAGTGTAAACGAGGACTACACAAAGAACAGAGAGGTGTAGATGGTATAGCACAGGTAATAACCAGTACAGGACTGGAGAGCAGATGAAGTAGACAAAGTAAGTACAGATTGGTATGAGTACAGGCAGACAGTCATAAACAGATTGGTGCAGGAGAAAAGCACCAAAAGCAAAGTACACAGAGGAACAGAAGTACTAACAGGCAGACTGGATAAATTGACAGGTAGTGGGAATCAGAGTAGTGCATATTGCAGCACAAAACACAGCAAAACACAAGAGAGCAAATATAACAAGCAAACGGACCAAACAAACAGGAGCACTTACTCAGCTCACAGATACAGGAGGCAGAGGTACAGGAAAAAGGGTACATTAAGCAAGACAGAGAGGTAGAACTCAGAATCACAGGTTTAAAACTAATATAACAACAGGAACACTGGAGGCTAGAAGCTATGACCTGCAAGAGACTATCAGCTGAAAGGGAAAGACAGATCCCCATTGGTTGCTGAATGCACACAGCCAAATCCCCAGCTGAGGCATCCCAGTTGCGAGGTAATCAGCAAGGATCCCTAGCAAAAAGATATGCTGCAGGGGAAACATGGACTGGAGTAACCTGCAACAGTACAATTATATTATTACACACTGCTGCCATATTGCACGTGTAACAACAAAAAAACTAATTTTTTTTTTTTTTAAATATCACAAAAATCCACAAAATTATGTTTTGTTTTGAAATGAAGATTACTAAGATTTACCCTACTTATCCAGAACTGGTAGAATACTGTACCGTACATTCATAATTTTGTCAAGAAAATAATCCAAAATCTCTTGTGAACTCCAGAGGGAGATACCATATTCAATGATGATGTAATTCCTATAGGATATTATATAAAATCATATAATATCCAGAGGGTAGAGCAGTAAAAACTCAATCAACCCCTGAGGTGTTTCGTCCTATGGTTGGAACTTTTTCAAAGCAATAAAGGCTGATCTCTCATGTTGAGTTTATACTCCTTGGACCACACATTATAAACATCTGTAAGTATATTAATTAGCTCCTTATACTGAAAAAAAGACTCATATATGTCATATAGGCCCAGATCCTGGGCTACGGCCGACAGGGGAATTACGTACAGCGCGTACATAATTCTCTGCACAACCTTTTTACGACGCCGTAAGTGTTGACGTACGTAACTAATGTGACATATGCTGGCGCTTACGAAAAGGGGGATTTCCCCCACCATTACGTATGGAGGAAGCCGTTACGATCAGGTATGCGGCCATATGGCCACATACATGATCGTAACAGTTAGGGTAGGAATCTGGACAAATAAATGTCCAGCTTTCCTACCAACAGAGAGGCATGCACTCCCTGCTACGATGCCGGCTGTACTGACCTCGGGCGGTCGTAAGTTGCCCGTAGGTCAGGATCCGGCCCATAGACACTAATATCAAATATCTTTTCATCATTTTATAATGTAATGAGCCATAAAAAGTCTAGGATGTTACAATATATTTATGAACACTAGTATATATGGATAAAAATGGGGAAAACATATCTATAATACATAAATACACACTTAGCACCTCTAATCAGAAAAATAATAAAAATAAAGAAAACATAGCAAAAATAAAAAGAATACACAAATAAAACAATACAATATTTTTAAATTTATAATTATATTCATAAACTAACCAAACATGGCCACTGCAGGCTATTCAAATGCAGATAGTGTCCTAACAGAGACCTCCTGTGTACACATATAGCAAATGGATAGGAACTCACCTACAGGAGGTGCCTTGACGCTGGGCAGGTGAGCTTAACCCAATATATATATAGCTATATTGTCAACTAAACCTCCTTTTTATTTATGTGCTGACACATAGTGTTATTTAATGTATTATTTAATGTATGTTTGGAGCGCTGGACCTCTTTTGTTCCTTGTATTTACATAGTGGTCACTTTGGTCCTTGGCTGCACCCCTATATTTATATATACACTTGCACATATTTAATTTGTTGGATAGAAGCACAGCCATTTTTCTTGTTATTATTTTATATGTTGATCGTTGAACTCCAAGGGCTAATTTTACTAAAATGCGGAAAAGAAAAAGTGGAGATGTTGCCCATAGATGTTCCAAAAACCTCTAGTGCTATTTGGCAACCAGGAGGCAGTATCATTTTCAAATTTTCTACAGGTAAATTGCTTGGTGCAAGCAAATTTTTTTGATTTTTTTAAACTACGTTGGGTTTTTCAGGTAAAATTAGTTCAAGAATATTATCATATTTATGAATATCAAAGTTGTTTTAAATCCCACTTATAATATAAGAAATATAGAAACAATAAAAGAACAGAGATTAGAACAACTAGGAGAAAGATAATACAAAAAGCTAAGGAGAACACCAAAGTAAACATATTCTTACAGAAGCTTAGATGGTGGTTTTAAGAAAAATGATGCCGCTGTAGAGGCCCCAAGCCTTTTAAAACTTAAGTTGATATTAAAAAATCATCAGAAAGCTTGCCCTGAAACATTTTTTTCAAAACAAGAAGAGAAAAGGAAGGAGAAGATTTGCATATGAAGGGCATGATTCACACTTGAAAAGCTGCGACTTTTGTGTGCAAGTGTGCAAAATTACCTACTGCGCATGCGTAGTAGGTAAGTTACCTTATCTACGTAGCCGATAGGCACGTAAATAGCGTAGGTGCGGTCTTTACAGACCGCACGCTGCGACATCCGTAGCTGGGAAGGGCGGGAGGGAGTCTGGGACGTGCAATGTCTGTACGGACATTGCACAGAGAGATAAGGTAGCCCTATGGCACTCGTAAGTGCCATAAGGTACCTAAAAACGGGGGCGGGTCGGGGGATGGCAGAGTGAGTTAGGTGCGCATCTGCATGCACCTAACTCACTCTTAAGTGTGAATCAGGCCCGAAGAAATTAAAATCTAAATCTGTTTTAATTCTGTCCATAGTCGTGGAAGCTATGTAGAAGCTATCACGTCTTAGGCATGTCAGGGTTAAGTGCGGGATGGAGAGAGGGTGAGCTTGAGGTAGCGAAGATGAAGCTGGGTGGTTTAAGATAACAAGGGTGCATATGTACCCATTCAGATCAGGTGGTCCCTGGAGTAGGGGTAGGACTGGAGTGAGTGATGTAAACCGGACTGAGGTAGGACTCAGGCTGTGGACTGAGGTAGGACTCAGGTTGTGGACTGTGTCACAAATCGCGGCAAGTGCCGCACTTACCCCGACCGTCGGCTGGCTGCAGTGCGGGGCTCCGGCGCTGTTATCCCTCGGAGTCTGTCACTGTTACAGTGACAGACTCCGCTACTTACCCCGATGCTGCTGCTGACCTGGTCCGGCGTTCCTCGTGTGTTCAGGCGCCAAAGCGCCACGGGATCCTCGTCCTATGGGCGCCGCCATCTTGACATAAAACACATGTGCTGAGCCACCAATGGGGAAGCTGCCTCTACGCACAGGGCGCACTATTTAAACCCTGTGCATTGTTCCAACGTTGCCAGAACAACTAGGTCTCCTAGGTGCCTGGTACTTCGGATATTGCTCCTGTTGGTCCAGTCCTGTTGGTCCAGTCCTGTTGGTCCAGTCCAGATGTCCAGTCCAGAGGTCCAGTCCAGTTGGTCCAGTCCAGAGGTCCAGTCCTGTTGGTCCAGTCCTGTTGGTCCAGTCCAGAGGTCCAGTCCTGTTGGTCCAGTCCTGTTGGTCCAGTCCAGAGGTCCAGTCCAGAGGTCCAGCCCAGTGGGTCCAGTCCAAGAGGTTCAGTCCTGCGGTCCACTCCTGCGGTCCTGTCCTGAGGTTTCGTCCTGAGGTCCAGTCCAAGGCTGACTCCAGTCCTACTGCCTCTAGACCCCGCTGTGTCTCATCGTGCTGACGCCAATTCTGCTACTTCTGGTCCCGCCGACTCCGGTTCCCCTGCCTCTGGCTCTGCCGTCTCTCGTCCTATTTGTCCCAAGCTACCGTCATCCAACCCGGACTTTGTTCAACCCTACTTGGACATTCTCACCATCACTCCCATCATCATAAGTCTCTACTCACGAACCCATTTATCTTGCTGCAAACTGCCTTTCAAATTACTCTTTTCTTTATTTATCTGTATGCACCCATCCCCGCTTAAACCTGCTCAATTTCACTTCAAACCATCTCGTTTGTCTCAATCCTTGGAACCCAGAACGACAGCATCAAGGTGGCATACATCATTTCTCTATTGAGCGGGCAAGCCTTGGATTGGGTCTCCCCTCTTTTAGAAAAGAACGACCCCATACTGTCCAATCTGGATAGTTTCCTAGAGACTTTCAGAGTAATATTTGACACTCCAGAAAGATCTTCCTCTGCTGCAACTGACATCTTACGCCTACGCCAGAAGGATCTGACAGTGGGGCAATACGTTGTCCAATTTCGGACTCTTGCATCAGAACTATCCTGGGGAGAGGAGGCGCTAGTCTCCATATTCTGGCATGGACTGTCCGATCGCATTAAAGACAATCTCATCAGACTGTGGATTGCAAGCTGTATTCAGACTGTGGTTACAGGAAGGAACCAGGCTCCAGAGTGACTAAGAAGTTCTGGCACTGAAGGATCAGTGCCTGGGGTTTAAATCCTCCGCTGTTAGTGCTGATTGGCCCATCGCATCACGTACTCCCCTGGCCTGCTTCTGGATTGGCCGAGGGGAGTCACGTGCAAAATTCAAGATGGCGGCACCCAGGAGACGCAAGAACGCCGGAGGTACCGCCGCTGGAGTTCCCCCGACAGGATCCCCGTGGACCCCAGACCGAAGAGAGTGGGACCGGAGTGGCACAGCAGTCTTCAGGTGCCCCCTGACAGGATAAGTGATGCGGTGTTTGCTGTGCATCGTGATATTACCCCCTCCCACAGGGGTGGCCACTGGACACCTTAGCTGAGCCTTGGAAGGAAATTTAGCGAAGAACCTCTGAATAAGTCTGGGTGCTTTGACATCAGATGCACGAATCCAGGCACGCTCCTCTGGACCAAAGCCATTCCAGTCTACAAGGTACTGGAGGTGACCATAATGAATCCGAGCATCCACAATTTCCTTTATCTCAAATTCATCTTCTGCAGAACCGACAACTTTAGAAGGTTTTTTGATGGGAGAATAGAATTTATTGATGACCAAGGGTTTGAGAAGAGAGATATGGAACACCCTGGGTACTCGGAGATAAAGTGGAAGATCGAGCTGGTATGCCACAGGGTTGATGACTTTCAAGATTCTGAAAGGACCAATGTATCTGTGGGCGAATTTCATAGATGGAACTCTGAGGCGAAGATTCTTGGACGATAGCCAAGAATCTCCAGGACGTAACAGAGGAATCACTTGCCTCTTTTGGATAGCTTGAATCTTGTACTGCTGGGAAGCCTTTAATAATGATGTTCTCACCTTCTTCCAGGAATCAGAGAAGTCTCCGAGAAGAATCTCGGAAGCAGGAACCTGGGAGGCAAGAAGGGCAGAAAATGGCGGTACTTTGGGGTGTTGACCATACACGACTTTGAAAGGAGTACTATCCAACGATTTTTGGTAGTGGAAATTATGTGCAAATTACGCCCATGGTAATAACTCGACCCAGTTGTCTTGAGAGGATGAAACAGAGACGAATGAAAGTTTCAAGGTCTTGATTTACTCTCTCCATTTGCCCATTGGTCTAAGGATGGTAGGTAGAAGAACATTTTAGATTTACTCCGAGGCTGGTACACAAGGCTCTCCAGAATCTTGCTGTGAACTGGACTTCCAGGTCAGATATTATTTCTACAGGACAGCCATGTAGCCGAAAGATGTGTTGCACGAAAAGTTTAGCCAAGACTGGAGCAGATGGAAGGCCACGGAGAGGAACGAAGTGAGCCATCTTGGAGAACCTATCCACTATTACCCAGATGGTACTGAATTTGTCGCAAGGTGGAAGGTCAGTCACAAAGTCCATGGACAGATGGGACCATGGAATCCTTGGAACAGAGAGAGGTTGGAGAGGACCAAGGGGTAACCTCCAAGAAACTTTATGCTGAGCACAAACAGGATAGGCAGCGATGAATTCAGTGACATCTTGATGGAAAGTTGGTTACCAATATGAACGACTGAGAAGAGCCACAGTTTTCTTAATTCCTGTGTGTCCTGAAAACTTCGAAGCGTGTGCCTAGTACAATATCTTCCTCCAGAGGGGCTGAGAAACAAATGTTTTGCCGGATGGTGGAGGCTTGATAAGTTGAGACACAGCCACTGGGATGGGGTTTAAGATAAGCTGAACTTTCTCAGAGTCGGACCCTTCGGCAGGAAATGAACGAGACAAGACGTCCGCTTTGCGGTTTTGTGTTCCAGGTCTGAACTGTAGGGAGAAGTTGAACCACGAGAAGAATAAAGCTTACCTGGCTTGGTGAGGGTTCAAGCAACGGGCTGTCTGTAGGTACAATAAATTCTTGTGGTCAGTCAGAATGGTAAAGGGATGGACCGCTCCTTCCAACAAGAATCACCACTTTGCCAACGCTCGCTTCATAGCTAGGAGTTCTTATTCCCCAATCGCGTAATTCTTCTCGGCCGGCTGGAACTTGCGAGAGAAGTAGGCGCACGGATGAGTCTGTCCGTCAGGGAAACGTTGACACAATATGGCCCCTACTCCCTCAGAGAAAGCGTCAACCTCTACTATGAACGGTAATGAGAGGTCCGTTTGGCGAAGAACGGGAGCCTTGGAGAAGGCCTCTTTGATCTGGAGAAAAGCTGTAGAACTTTCAGGAGGCCATTTGGAGGGATTGGCTCCTTTCTTGGTCAAAGAAGTGATGGGTGCCATAATGGTGGAATAACCTTGGACGAATCTTCGGTAGAAGTTGGCAAATCCGATGAATTGTTGGACAACCCTGGTGGTAGTGGGCTGCGGCCAGTCCAATACTGCTTGGACTTTGGCAGGATCCATACGGATTTCTGTTCCGGAGAGGATGAAACCCAGGAAAGCCACCTCACTAGCTTCGAATTCGAAGACACATTTCTCCAACTTGCCATACAGATGATGATGGCGGAGGCGGGACAGGACCTCTTTAACATGGGCACGATGTTCTTCCAGGGACCGAGAAAAGATGAGTATGTCATCCAAGTATACCACGACAGACTGGTTTAGAAGATCTCTGAAGATCTCATTGACAAAGCTTTGGAAGACGGCTGGAGCATTACTGAGTCCAAAGGGCATTACAAGGTACTCATAGTGCCCATCCCTGGTGTTAAACGCTGTCTTCCATTCGTCCCCAGAGCGAATTCTGATAAGGTTGTATGCCCCTCGGAGATCCTACTTGGTGAATATGCGGGCACCTCGAATCCTATCAAACATCTCAGGAACAAGGGGTAGGGGTACCAGTTTTTGACAGTGATGTTGTTGAGTCCCCAGTAGTCTATGCAAGGGCGAAGACCCCCATCCTTCTTTTTGACGAAGAAGAACCCTGCACCAGCAGGGGAAGGGGAAGGTGAATGAACCCTCGTTGGAGATTTTCAGAGATATATTCTGACATGGCTCTAGTCTCGGGAACTGAGAAAGGATAAGTTCGCCCATGTGGAGGAGTGGAACCAGTAATTAAGTCAATAGGGCAATCCCACGGACGGTGGGGAGGCAGTTTTTCAGCAGCCCTGGGAGAAAACACATCAGTGAAATCCTGGTATGGAGTAGGAATTTGGATGTCCTCTGATGTTTTGGTCAATCTCTGAGGAACTACTCTGGAGAGACAGTTCTTGAAACAAGCAGAACCCCAGCTGATGATTTGAGACGTGATCCAATCCACATGTGGATTGTGGGTTTGGAGCCACGGTAGTCCTAGGATAAGGGGAGAAGTTACCTCGGAAAGTACCAGAAATTGGATGGTCTCGGAATGGAGAACTTGATGCGGACAGAGAGCGGCAAGGTCCGATGAGATATGGATCCTCCGGGTATACGACTGCCGTCCACTGCAGTGAGGTACGTGGAAGCAGGAAAAAATTTGGTGGGAATTTTACATTTTTTCACTAGGTGAGTAGTGATGAAGTTTCCAGCAGCCCCAGAGTCTAACAGCGCATGGAAGTCAATCTGTTGGTTTTCCAGAGACAGAGTTCAAGGTATGAGGCAGTCTTGATGGTTTGAGGAGCGAACAAGAACTCCTGGGTTGACCTCCTCGGAATCAATCAGGAGCGGGAGTTTCCCGGACGTTTGGCGCACTGTAAATGAGTGTGACCAGGTTCACCGCAATAAAGACAAAGGTTTTCCTTGATTCTGCGCTGTCTCTCTTGAGGAGTAATACGGGATCTACCGAGCTGCATGGGTTCTTCAGAGGAAAGCACCGGAGATCTTGGATGGTGAGAAGCTGTAGCTTTAAGGCAAATTGCTCTTTTCCACTCGGAACAACGCTCTTGTTGTCGGATGTCTATTCGGACACAGGTGGATATCAGGGAGTCCAGAGTGGTGGGTGTGACACAGGACAATAACCTATCCTGAATTTAATCCGAAAGACCCTTTTGGTAAATGGACATTAGAGCCTCCTCATTCCAGGCGAGTTCAGAAGATAAAGTACGGAATTGAATAGTATAGTCCCCAACAGACTGATCTCTCTGATGGAGCCGGAGAATATCTGAGGCAGCAGGGGCTGTGCGTCCAGGTTCATCAAAGATGGTCTGAAAGGTTCTCAGGAAATCATCTAGTGAAGACAGGATTGGACTAGATTTTTCCAATAATGCTGAAACCCAAGCCAGAGCTTTCCTGGATAGAAGGGAGATAATGTAGGCAATCTTCACCCACTCTGTCGGGAAACTGTCTGGTTGAAGTTCAAAGAGCAATTTACACTGATTCAAAAACCCCCGGCATAGAGCAGAATCTCCAGTGAATTTAGTCGGGGTTGACAATGGTATCCTGGAACCGCCAGATGCCGGAGCGGAGACTGGAGCCGATACTTGGCTTTGAGCCAACACTACTTGTTGGAATGCTCCCATCTGGTTGGTCATTTGTTGGAGGCAGGACATGACTTGAGACATTGCAGCTTCTTGCATCTGAATTCGTTCCTGAAGAGTGAATCCAGGAGCACCCTTCTGAGGATTCTGCCCGTCCCGATCCATTTGGCCAGAACTTACTATCACATTCTTAGGCAGGTCAGGGTTAAGTGCAGGATGGAGAGAGGGTGAGCTTGAGGTAGTGAAGATGAAGCTGGGTGGTTTAAGGTAACGAGGGTGCATATGTACCCGTTCAGGTCAGGTGGTCCCTGGAGTAGGGGTAGGACTCTTCAGACTAGACTGGAGTGAGTGATGTAACCGGGACTGACGTAGGACTCAGGCTGTGGACTGAGGTAGGACTCAGGCTGTGGACTGAGATAGGACTCAGGATGTGGACTGAGGTAGGACTCA